>APFE030720789.1:96944-114307 GCA_000404065.3 Pinus taeda | reverse complement strand
CGTGTGCTTGTGGTTGTTTCATATCGATGAATGAAGATCAACATTTTTCCATTTATTGGAATGGTGGTAATGGTACAAACAATAAGGCCGAAGCTATGGTATTGGCACGCCTTCTTCAGTTCAACTCCTTCCTGAATATACAAATACTTCAGATATATGGGGATTCCAAAATCATAATAAAATAAGCTCAAGGGAAGTTGACCATAAAGAATCTTTTGTTATCTGGATGGATGAATAGGATTAGAATGTCATGGAATAGCAATAAAGATTACACAATCAATCATGTGGACAAGTCACAAAACTCTCCGGCGGACAAACTGTCAAAGAAAAGTCTCTCAATTAAGCCTGATACATGTAAAATAGAGATTCAATGGAATCTACAATATATCACATAGAAGATTTCTCCCTTCCGTGTACCTAGTTTTTCTTTTTTGGCTTTTTGTCTTCATATGCTCCAGAAAATATATTTTCTACATGACAAGGTATGACAGTCTTTTCCTTTTTGTTTTTTCTCTTTTTAATGGGATGGCAAATTCTAGAATGATCCAGTACATATTTCCATGAGTTTATGGCTGATCATTATCTATCTATACTACTGATACTTTCTTTATCAAGAGTGTTTAGATACCATGCTTTCCGCTGTGCTCTTTTACAGCTAATATCCTACCTATATTATACTATAGCTTTATGGTTTTTATCTATGTAAATATCTTTTTACATTATACTATAGCTTTATGGTTTTTCTCTATGTAAATATCTTTTTACATGAATACAAATCATGGATTTTTTCGTACGAACAAAAAAAATCAAAATCTGAAATAGGTGCACCTCTCGGCGTAAATATCTGACCGTTGATAAACTACGCGTATTTATTTTTTAAAAGAGCTGTTTTATGCCGCCTCCGTCTAATTCCTGCTCTAAATAAATAAATGCATGCTTTTGATCCGTTTTTAACGTTTAGCACAGACCAGATGGGGACGGTGCACAATTTGCGTTTGGCGACACAGAGAACCTCAAAAAAAACGCAGTGGGGACGGCTTGCATTTCACAACATCAAAAGATAATGGGAAATTTACAGTTCAAACGTGTTGAGGATTAATAATATAATGTACACACGTATGTACGGGCTGGGCAGGTAATGATGTCTATGTTGGAAGCTTCCTGGCAACTTCGTAGGCCGATTAAAGTTTAAACAACCATTTGGCGTGGGCTCAGGCTTTATAAATTCGTATTTCCTTTCATATATATATATATATATATATATCATTCATGCTCTCCCTTGCCTACCACTTGTATTGTTATTCCTTTATCTGTTTGCGCTCGAATTTCTTCACTCTTCATCCGTGAGAGTCTGGATTTCTAAAATCCGGCAGCCTTTCAGTGGCCTCTGAAAGAAGAAACGCCCCCGCATCCCCACAAGAAACTCCCCCCACACCGCCGCTTATGCCGTAGCTCAGCGTTCTCTGCTTTGCCTTTTGATGATCCGAAGTGGAAGACCAAAAATTTGTAGTGAGATCATTGAATTTGATAATAATGCATTTTCCAAAGCTTGGAAACTGCATAAATGGAGGCCATAAATCTGCAAACAGCCCACAGCGGAGTCGTTCAAAACCCTCAGCCACCGGCAGCAGTAGGCGGCCGACAAACGAATCGCCTCCTTCCTTGAGGCAACGGAAGACTAAGGCCGACGAAGTGCAGATGGAGAGGATCTCTCCCTCTCGATCTCCGTCGACCCTGACGACCAACGAAAGGGAGCTGCAGCTGGTGTTCCGGAAATTCGACGCGAATGGCGACGGTAAGATCTCTGGGTCAGAGCTGGGCATGCTCATGACATCCCTCGGTTCCTCTGTCACCACCGACGAGCTCCAGCTTATGGTGAGCATGTTCGATTCCGACGGTGACGGTTTCATCGATTTCTCAGATTTCGTGGAGCTCAACACTTTTGCTGTGGACGACCCACGCGAGGTTGAGGAGATGAGGAGCGCCTTCGGGATCTTCGATTTCGACGGCAACGGGCTCATCTCCGCCGATGAACTTCTCAGGGTTTTCCACAACTTGGGAGAGCGGTGTTCCGTGGAAGATTGCCGGAATATGATCGCAGGCGTAGACTCCAATGGCGACGGATACGTGAGCTTCGATGAATTTCTTATTATGATGACACCTCCAGCTTTATCTGCTTAGACCAGGCTTGGTATAGCCAAGCAGACGGGCATGTTGCATCGTCCATGACGTTGTGCTTCTGGCTTCTCCAGATTAGGGTTACTCGTATTAAAATACAAATCATAAATTTGTTACGTTTACTTTACGGTCGGGGCGGTTGGTTTTCACGCCCCTGGCCAGTATCGAGTCTTGCGCTGCAGCATATTTGGGCCACGGCCTTATCTATTATGTATAGTTGTATTATGACATATATAGTGGAGGTTGCGTTGTAGCATATTTGGGCCACGGCCTTATTTACTATGTACAGTTGTATTATGACATATATAGCTTCTTCGAGGAGGTTCCCCCTAAAAAAATACAAGATCATTATTTATAAACAGCTATAACATTGCTAACAATTGATTTACCTAATTTAACTAAAAATATATTTACATTTTCTAGATATTAAAATATATTTCATTTTTTTTTTTATTTTTTATTATAATTTTCCACACTAAATTTTATAATAACTTTATTGAAAATTATTTGGTACCAAAATCACACCTCTATTAATAATATTAAAATTATTAAATATCATTTTCATCCTAATCCTTGTGTTGTGGTTGGTTGACAATTACTATACAATTTCAGTTTTTTGTTTTTAATATAAAAATGTCTAAATATTTTTCAAGATATATATGGTTTTGCAATTGTGTTTATATATTTATTTATTTTGGAATAAGGTTTTCAAAATTTTAATTTAATTATCAATAATTATTAAATAAACAATAGATATTTAACTTCCACATTATATTTTAAAATATTTTTAATAATATACACAGATCAAAAGTTGAGGTTTATTATTTCATTTTTAATTAAATTGATTAATTAAAAAAATATTATATAAATAAGTGTCATATAAAAAGGGTTATAGTTCTCTGAGCATATGGTATTCATAAACTATGGTAATGGCCCATAGTATTGCAACAAAGCCTATATCAAATTAAGAAGCTCTATGGTAAAGAGTGAAAATGAATCCCCATGGTTAAGAATTGTGTTAAATATTTTTATGTAGATGTATAAGTGTTTATTATTATTATTCTTATTATTATTATCATAATTAGCAATAATTTAGTTGTCTCCGCAGCCTTGGATAGACAGTGGTCGGGTTCTCTATTAAGGCATTCTTCGATGTGAAGACACAAGTTCAATTTTAATTTAATTATCAATAATTATTAAGTGGATGGTAGGTATTTAATTTCAATAAAAAAAATTAGAATATTCATAACTAAGTATACACAAATCAATGACTAAGATTTATCTTCAAAGTAGTTATGTTATTTTTTCCCTTTTAATTAAATTAATAAATTTAAAAAAATGTTATATGAGCAAGTTTTATATGGAGTGAGTTATGATTTTTTGAGCATGTGGTATTAATACCATGGTATTGTAACAAAGTCTATTTGCAAATCAATAATCTAACCTATAAAGTCTAAGTAAATCTCCATGAATAATAACTTTGTTCCATTTTTTTAATGTATATACGTTTAACTTATGTATTAATTGTTTTTTATAGTTAATAATAATTCAAAATAAAGTTAGTTACTTTTCTATGATTTATTTTAATTTTAGCAACGTGAGATGTATCATGTTAATTATAGATTGATGCTTATGGGTAGAAATTATTTATTTATGAAAATATATTTAAAATAAATATAAAAAAAATGAAAATATAATTTTTATGTTGATAGGTGTGTATATTTTGAAACTGGAAGTGAATTTTTATATTGAATAGTAGGGATACATTCAATCCTAGTCGTTAGTCCTCACCATCCAATTTTAAACTCTTGGTAAAATTAAGAGTGTCAATAATCCTCTTACTTGCATAAATTTTGGTGGGCACTCACTTTCATAAATATTTACATTTTTACTCCTACTTAAATTTATGCAAAGAATTGTGTAAATTATGGTGGGTAGCAACTTTTAGTAAATATGTGTATTATGTCTATAAATATGTGTATTATGTAAATATGGTAGAGATTTAACTTTAACCGAATATCTTAAAATATTTTCAATAGTGTAAAAAAATGAAAGGTTGAAATTTATTTCCAAAGTATTTATGCTTTTTATGTCATTTTAATTAAATTGATTAATTCGCTAATAGGCGTATATATATGAACTTTAGATGGAAGAAGGTTTGTTGACCTTTTTTAATTGAGGGGTTAGATTGATTCTCAAGGGAATATGCTCAACATATGCTTAGTCGTAATGTTTATCAATGGTTGTAGTGTATTACAGAGTTTTAGGTTGCAATGATTTTTAATAAATTTAAAAAATTATATTCATGTCACGTGGCTCTGCCCACCAATTTTCTAGGGATTTGAGAATTCTAATAAGTTCCTCCATGATAATTTCCTCATTATTATTTATAGCATTCATTTATATATAAGAAAATTTTATTTAGCAAAATGTTCCATTACTTTTAATAAATTAAAAAAATTAGATTCATGTTAGGTGGCTCACCACCCAACAATTTCCCAAGGATTTGAGATTATTCCAATTCTAATAAGTTCATTTATGATAAGTTCCACATTATTATTTATAAAATTAATTTTTATATAAGAAAATATATAACAAGCTATTGGTGTTAAGATCTCCCTGAAGATCATATTGTGTACTCCAATCTTTACTCACGCAGGAAGAATGTGGGCTACAAGTTGTGAATGCTAAGTCTTCTTGTTGGGTTGTCTTATATTCTTTCCACAACTAGCCCACGTAGTTTACGGAGGGTTAGAGAGGGGGAGGTCATAGGGGGTTTGAGGGGTACCCATAACCCCACTTTATGGGGTCCGGGGCAGCGCCCCGGAAAATTTGGGTTTTGGACCCTATGTTAGGTTGGGCGGACCCACCTATGGTTTTGTATGATTTTCGAACATATTTTTTGGACACGATGGTTTTTCAGTCCATGGTTTTGGACATGATGTTTTTTCAGTACATGGTATTGGATGCTTCGGCATGTATACATATGTATTGTAACATTGAAAGGAACATAATGAAAAATCAAGCTGGTAGTCCCGGTTTTGGGATCCAAGGGAAAATCTCTATGTATATGTGTTTTATGTGATATGCTCTCGCATTGTTTATTTTCTGTGTTTTATAATTCGTATGCAGGTAATTTCTGTACGGGGTTAAAACCTACACTTCTTCGATTAATAACAAATATTTCCATACCATATATAACAAGGTATTTTCCTATAACAGTGGCAACAACTTACTTCTCTGTATGCTTTACGAGTGTTTGAACATACATATATTTGTACACTGCCAAAGGTGTCTGATAGTGGCACATTTAACGTGGACAACCTCTATGAGAAGTTTAGGCATCTGATATTAACTTACTTCTCTGTATGCTTTACGAGTGTCTGAACATACATATATTTGTACACTGCCAAAGGTGTCTGATAGTGGCAAATTTAACGTGGACAACCTCTATGAGAAGTTTAGGCATCTGATATTGGATCACAAGGCTGACTTATGGGCCCTTGACTCTCAAGAGGAAAATGTGTCGCTGCACAAATGAGGAGTACAAGGTTTGACCAACGTATGTTAGGAACCTCCACGAGATCAATTATATGTCCACTATAAATTTAGTAATTGGGTGTGGTCTAGATGTTAATGATTTGAAGGAGTGCTCTATGGAAGATTGCTTTACTTTTCAAATACAAATGTATAAAAGTAGCTCAACTATGAATTTGGGTTGTCCTAGGTTTTTAGTGTAGGATTAGTGTAGAATTAGGTAAAGTAGCATGAACAAATTTGTGCTCTAAAATTAATTAGCAATCATTCAATAACAAATTTTTTAAGTGCAAGTTGATCTTCTTAGGTTTTTCCTTAAATATCAATATTGATCTATTTAAATCACAAATCTAAGAAGTGTTTAGAGTGATATGATTTATTCTTGTGTAATTTTTTTTTAAATGCAAAATGTGTTGGTAGTATCTAGAAATGCATTCAAATATGACAACCAGACAAGAAATTTCAGAATATGTGGAAACAAATGATCTAGGACAAGTGAAAATCGTCTCATCCGCCAAAGTTGGGAAGTGGGTTTGGGTCAATGCCAAACGGTATCGGGGCATTTAAAACGAAGACTAGCCCATCTAAAATGGGAGCAGACAAGGAAAAACTGGTCTCAAAGGGAAAGTACTCGAGCCATTCACAAAAAGCATTCAAACAAGTCCCATCTGGAAGCTTGTGGAAAAACGAAGCCCATAGGAAAATTCATTGATGATTGTCTTCTATAGTCCCACATCCACACCTCTTACCTGGTCAGTTGATCTTTATGTGAAAGAATTGTTAAATGCAAAATAGAGGTTCGAGGTTTTAGAAGCTAAAGAGCAAGAAAGAGATCATAAAATTCATATAATAACAGTTGAGAACAAGGCTTTAGTAGAAATAAATAAAGTTTTGAAATAAGAAGTGGCATTGCTACAGGAAGCTCTCCTGATAGGGAAGATGGAATGGCAATGCATGAAGGCGGATGTGCAAAACATAAAGAAATTTGTAGTGGAAATTACAGAGGTGGTGAATGTGAAACCATCCTAGGATAAAGGGAAAGAGGTTGCCGAAATAGACAACCATGAAGAGAAAGCAAGAGAATAAAGGAAAAGAGATTTCTCAAAAGTTTCCAAAACTTGGTCTCAAGTTTATTAGTAATTCTGCTAATAGGGAAGGATAAACAAGAATTGGGGTTAATAACATGCAAGATAGAGAAATCAAGGAAAGACAAAATAGAGCAGCAAACATAATTATTGAAGGGGTGAAAGGCTATGGGAAAAATGAATGTACTCTTGACCTTGCAAGGGACTTCTTGAAAGACAAGTTGTTATGACAAGGACAAATATGTCAAGCATGGAGGGTGGGTAAGTTTAACAGTGAGAGAGCCGGGCACAGAAAATTCACCATGCCAAGCTTGCGTGATAAATATATCATTCTAAGCAAGAAGCATCTCTTGAGAGGTTCTCCCTCTTTCTAGAAGAAGATTTAGCTGTAAGACAACAAGAGGAAAGGAGGGAGGAAATGTTAAAGGTCAAGGCAACAAGAGATGAAGGCAAGATAGTGATGAGCCTCATCATTGAGTAATTATATGGGCCTTAATTGGCCTTAATTCACCTCCTAGCTTAGTCAAACCAACTATTCTCATAACTTATTACATACTTTTGATTATATTTTTCTTATGAGATGAGTTAGGATTGGATATTTTGCTTTGTGGTCTAATGTGCTTGTAATGCAGAACTAAAGGATAAAAGCAAGGGAAATGCAGGGATAAAAGGTAAAAGCAAGGAGCTATGGTAAAATACCTTGGTAAAAACTCAAATGAGATAAGGGAGAGGAATTACAGGAGGTAAATCCTCCTCATTTACTGCCCATCCATTCGAATATCCCTCCATTAGCTAAAAGTACACACAGCAAAATCAGGAGTACTAAAAGACAGCCAAGCAGGTGGAAGTACAAGCAGCCTCCCTACTAGAAGGCAATCGAGCTAGTGAAATTGAAAGGGCAAGTTACCATTAATTTGGGAGTTGTACCTCCCTAATTTTGATGGAAGTCATTGAGACTTCATATGCATAAATAGAGAGGCTTAGGACCTCGGTTTTTTTTAGTCAGTCAGTTACCAGTCAGCTAGATAGTCAATCACATGGCTAGCAAGGCTTTGAACTTCTACTTTTAACAATTTTGATGTAATACAATGTTTTTGATAATGAAGATGAGTTTTGATTCGAGCCAGCAATGAGTTAACTCAAAGAGCTGAAGCTCTTAGCTTAGGGCCCAACCCTAGCATCCAAGGCTCCTCTTTCTTGTATTGTATTCTACATAGATTCCTGCTTTCTGTTCATTTTCTTAATCAAATGCATTCTCATTACATCATCAGTATAGATTCACAATTTTTGTTCATTCACTTAAGCATTTCATTTCCATTATAGCACTAGCATAAATGCATGGTTTGATTATTCATTTGGTTAAGTAGATGCATGTTCCTTATAGTGGTTTAGCGTATATTCATGGCTTTCATGTTCATTTACTGAAGCACCTTCCTATTTTCTGTTCATTTGCTAAGTGGTTGTAGTTTCATTACAGTAGTGCAGGGCAAATTGGTTGTGTTTTAGTTTGTTCCATTTATGCTTTCGTTTAACCAGTAAGTTGACAAAGAAAAGATCCACAAGGTTGGTCACAAGTGTCTCGGCCTCACCTCCTCCCTCTGGGACCATGAGGTGTGGAAGGAACCCTGCAGCAACCCCAAAAACACAGGGTTTTGGTTTTCATAGGGTTTGTCGTTTAAACACAATCACTGAGTTCATTGCATTGTCACTATGTTCCTCTCATGATTATCCTCCCCTTCATTCCCTCTTTCTTTCATTTAGACCTCCACCCTCTTCCCAGATCTCTCATGTTGTCATTCTTCGTCAACCTGAAACGCTCAACGAGAGCTGTTAATTCCCGTTCAAATGGTTTTTAACCATCGATTTCCTTTTACATGCAAAACCCACCAATCGCATCCCAATCCAATTTTCGCGTTTGGCTTTCTGCCTTTTAAATCCCCGCTGTCAATCTGCCTTGTCAGATCCGACGGTTGTCGCGCACCCGCTCACCAACCTGCTCGGTCACATCTCCGCCATAGATCTTCTTTGCTAGATCCAATGGAATTCGTGCCATATCGTGTGGATTCATGTCCGAACATTATCTGCCTAAGGGCACACGAGATGGGTGGTTTCCCCATGCTACGTGTCGGCCAGGGAGGCTAATCACATGAATTTTCAAAATACAACTTATGGTTTTGAGGGCACGCGAGATACTTCTTACCACCCTCCAAACCTGCTCGTCATTTCTGCACATTTCTTTTCGCGCTCCAATCTCCATCGTCGATCTGCCCTGCCAGATCTGATGACTGCTGCATCACCCGATCGCTTTATCACCTTGAACTCTCCACCTTTGATCTGTCTCTTAATCCGACAGTTGTCGCTTCACTCAATCACCAACTGGCTTGGACGATCTCCACCGTGCATCTGTCGATCGCCTCCGTGATATAATCCCAGGCGTCCATCCTATTAGTCCACCATGTCCGACCATTTGCCTACGTACCCTCCTACTATCTGATCTCAATCGTTCATTTACCCTTCACCCTCTTGATCCATTGATCCTCATACGTTGTTGCTCATTACGTCATCTTTCACCATTTTGACCTCTAACTGCTTCTACCGCTTATACACAGACTTAGCCTAGTTTCATTGGTTACCCCTTAGCCTAGTTTTGGTGCTTTTTTCTTCTGCAACATAGATAACAGCAGTAGGTTAGTGTTAATTTCCAATTTTGTTCTAGCATAGTTGTTTCCATGGTTAATCAAGTTATCATGTGATTTAGGATTAAATTTTTTTTCTTCATGTCTGAAAGTAGAGTAGCTCTCCCTTAGATTATATTTGCTCTCCTTCCATCAAAATCAAGCTTCTTCTGACCCTATAGAAGTCTAGCTTGGAACCCCTAGGGTCTCTTGCCAGATGAGCAGTGACAACAGGCAGTACCTTCACTTCTACTTGTGTATATAGCACAGTCACCTCCAAGTTTGTACAAACCCTGGGTTGATAAGTAAAGTTGTTAGCCCTGGGAGTTGCAGCATTCTTGCTGCAATACCTAGGCTCAACAGAGAGCATGGATCTATAAAGGTAAAGTGTGATAGCATGATTTGGACCTCCTTCCAAAACATAGCAGAAAGATGGTAATATAAAAGAGGCAACAAACTCTTCAACAAAAAATCAAGAAGCAAGATCAGTATGGGAAAGCAGGGACAAAGACTCAACTATGAGTCGTGCATGTCAAAATAAATATTAATCAAGTCATACCCATGTTTTCTTAAGATTAGTTTATTGAAACTGCATAGTTTATCCATGGAGACAAGGACCTGGATTAGGGCCTATTGCGGAAGATGGAGACATAATTTGCCTCATACAAACACATGAGCATGAAGGGTGTAAGACACCTTTGTTTGAAGGATATTAGAAGACGACAGTTTGGAACAATGAAACAGGGAATGGAAAAGGACACAGGGGTATCATGGTATTAGTGAGGGAAAAAGAAGGTCGTCTCATTTGGTTAGAAAGAGAAGACTCAAATAAACAATTCATTTGGTTTAAAATATCAGAAAATGGAAGTCAAATCATAATTATAGTATGATATTTTGTGTCGCAAGTTTCAAAAATCTACAAAAGTAGAGGGCTTGATCAAAACGATCCCTTGCATCCTTAAAAGCAAATATTGCAACATATTCTCAACTAGGTGAAGTCCTTATAGTGGGTGATTTCAATGCTAGGAATGCAAGTGAGCAAGCTAGTATTCTTTGTTGTAAAGGAGACAACAACCCTATTTGGATTACAGAAGAGAGTAATCATCAATGGGAAAGAATTTCAGAGGACAAGGGATAAGATCTCTTTGGTGAACAATAGCTTACTCTATGTGGGACCTTTGATTTAGTAAATTTTAATGGCTTGAATAGATGAGAAAAGTCTGGTAATTTCACTTGCAATACTTACAATGGAGCGAGTGTGGTAGATTATGTAATTTGCTTGCATAGTTTGTGTGAGAAAATAGAGGAAGTTTTGATTGGAGGTCAGCTTTGGGACTTAAAATCATATCATAAGCCAATTTATTTAAGTTACTCTTGGACTGGAAAGAAGCAATTAGAGTAAAAAAACTCAGTGTGTTCAACAAAATCTCCTAAAGGGCATAATTCTTTTGACTCCAGAAAATTGTAATACCTTCAAAATGATGCTAGAGAGGGTCTTCGAGATGACGCTATAGAGTTTCATAGTCACAAATTAACACATTTAGTTTAAAGCGCACTTGCAAAGTGAAAAAGAGAAAAAATTAAGAAGTTTGAAACAAATTTCTTTCTAGTTAATGCTTTGTTTGAGGAGGAATATAAAAAGGCAAGGAGAACGTGGAAAGATTCAAACAAGGATAAAATAAAGCTCGAAGCTTACAAGAAGATATTAAGAAAGAAAAAGGCCTATTTCATGCTTTCAAGGTGGGAAGAACTAATCTTCCTTGGGAAAAATAATCCCAAATTATTTTTGAAGGAGCTCCAATAGAGAAAGATGCACACTAAAAATAGTATTACAGCTTCTAAATGGTTTGACTATGCAAGACAACTCTATGAGCAAGATCCCAAGGTTGACACTCCCCGCTTGGTCAACACTGATACTAAACTCTTCACGTTTTAAGAGGTAGAGATGGGTATTAAGAAGTTGGGTGTTGGAAAATAAAAATACTTAGCTAAACTCCAAGAAGAGTATCTAAAGTAGGGCTAAGATATTCTTGCTCCTCACATTACAAAAATTTTCAACAACATCATACCACAGGGGTTCCCCACATATTAGAAAACTAGTCTCTTAATACCTATTTTCAAGAGTGGTGATGTCAATAATCCCTCCAATTATAGAACCATAATGATAATCCATTTGTTTGTAAAGATATTTGGAAGTATGCTAAAAAATAAAATCAGCAAATGGGCAAAAGAAAGAGATAAGTGTGCTAAAGGAAAAGCAATTTTTAGACCTAAACATTCCACAGTTGATCATTCTATAACTTTAAGGCACATCATTGAAAATTGTTGGGAGAAAAAGGAAGAAGTCTTTTGTTTCTTTGTTGATTTCATAAAAGTGTTTGACACGGTTCCTAAGTATAAGCTTTGGCGCATAATGGAGGAACTTAGGGTTCCTAAACATTTGACAGTAATTGTGCATAGGCTGTATGAAGAGGTAAAAGTCAAAATTAGAACTTTAGCAGGCATTTTTGAAAGTTTTAGAAGCAATATTAGAGTGAATCTAGTTTTTCCACTGTCTCCTACCCTTTTTGGTTTATATATCGACAAGATTGAGGAATAGTTATATTTGCAAGGGGGTGATGGTATCTGTTTGGGCAAGTTTGTTATAAGGCTTCTTTTATATGCAGATGACATTATTTTGATTGTTAAATCTACTCTTGGTTTGCAAGAGCACTTACTATCCCTTGAGAATTTTTGTAGAAGAGTGGGGATGCAAGTCAATATTAGAAAAATGAAAGTAGTGGTATTCTCTAAAAAAAAAGAAAACGTAACAAACATAAGTTCTACTTTGAAGGCATCATTCTGGAAGAAGTTGTGGATTACAAATACCTCAGAATTAACTTCAATAATAATCTAAGTTGGGATGGGTGTAGAAAGAAAATAACTTTGGTGGTTGGAAAGCATTTTAGGCTTTTCAAAATAGGTGTAGAGAGGCAGAATTATGGGACTGGGAAACCACTCAAACATTTTTTGGGAATCTAGTGATTCTGGTGATTCTCTATGGTTGTGAATTATGGGTCAGCAGTACATACAACATGCAGTGGAAATAAATTAAGAAAATTAAGTGTAGGAATTTACAAAGTAATTTCTTTAGATAAAACACCAAAGGACACCGCTCACAAACAGATCACAGATCGGTACACTAATATTCTTAACATGGTTAAAACCCTCAAAGAGGGAAACAATCCACAGCCTGAGCCAACGCAGCCACTTCAGGCAATTTATTAATGCAAAAGAAAAAAAAATTACATAAGCTTCTCTCATGAACGGTCACATTACAAATGACCCTCCATACTCTTTAAATAGAGATCATGGACCAGTCGAGTGTTAAGACAAGGATCAAGTTTCAGTAATACTGAGGAGAGAATGAACCGCTGGATCACTTCATGTCTAGAACATATCATGACCATCGGATTGTAAGTTACAAAACGTACATAGTAAAGAAACACACTTTACCTAACTGTACACTAGACCAAGTTATACTTAACTATTTCCTATGTGTTGAAATATCCTAACATCCCCCATTAAGAGCAACTTGGGATAGGATTTAAGGATGTACAAAGATGACAGAATAGGAGAAGGAAGGAGGCATTAGATCCTATTCCCCCTTAGTGAAAACTTCCTGAACTCCAATCATAAATCGAAGTTTAGTAAACTTCGCCTCTATGAAAGCCTTTGTGAAGATGTCTACAACTTGATCATTGGTTGAAGAATATTAGACTTTAAGAACATGGTCATGAATGAGCTTTCTGATGAAGTGCATGTGTGGTTCAATGTGTTTGTTGCGTTGATGTTGGACTAGATCTTTGCATAATTTAATGGCACTTTGATTATCACACCAAAGTGTAGTCGAATGTTGCTGCTCAACACCAAACTCTAACAGGATCTGACGAAGCCAAAGGGCTTCCTTACTAGCTTCTACAGTGCCATGATACTCTTCTTCTGCTGAAGAAAGAGAAATGGCATGTTTTTTCTTGCAATCCCATGTAATAGGTCCAGAACCAAGAGTGAAGATATAACCTACAGTAGACTTTTGATCATCAGGGTCACTAGCCCAATCGGAATCAGTGAAACCAACAAATAGAGGAGATGCTTCTACACTGTAAGAAATCCCAAACTTAATTCTACCTTGAACATAGCGAAGTATTCTTTTAGCTACCTTTAAATGACTTTCATGTGGGTTTTTCTTAAACCGAGTAATAAGGACAACAAAAAAGGAACGGTCAGGACGGGTATGGGTTAAATACAAAATTTTTCCAACAAGCTGATGGTATAAGGTAGCATCAACTTCAGGGGAAGTACAAGTGACTTAAAATCTTGCTCCAGACTGAAAGGGAGAAGGGGCTGGCTTACAGTCTTCCATGTGAAAGTGGCGTAGAAGATCACATACATACTTGGATTGGGAAAGGGAAATACATTATTTGGATTGCAAGACTTGAAGACCAAGAAAATAATGTAAGTGTCCTAAGTCTGTCATTTCAAACTGCTTTTAAAGTATAGACTTCACATGGTTTATAAGGTTGGGATCACTACCAGTAAGGATGACATCATCAACATAAAGAACAAGAATGATAAGGGACTTACCTACTTTCTTGGTGTAGATAGTATTGTCATAATGGCACCTAGAAAAGACAATATTTAAAAGAAAGTTATTCATTTTGGCATACCAAGCCCGAGGGGCTTGCTTGAGACCGTAAAGGGTTTCTTTAGCCGACATACAAGGTTGGAGTCTGTTTGTATAAATCAAAGAGGTTGTTCCATATATATTCCTTCATGCAAGTCCCCATGCAAGAAGGTGGTTTTAACATCCACCTGATGGACTTCCCATTTGAAAGAGGCAACAAGGGAAAGAACAAGGTGGATAGAGTTCATTTTGGCAACGGGGGAGAAGGTTTTAATATATTTAATGCCTTCAACTTGTGAAAAACTCTTAGCAACAAAATGATCTTTATTTTTATCAACTTTTCCATCTAGTCCAAACTTGGTTCTGTAAACCCATTTGCATCTAATAAGTTTTCGTCCCTTTGGAAGAGGAACAAGATCCCATGTATCATTTTCCAATAGTGAATGATATTATCCATTCATAGTTGTATCACAATCTAGATGGCCTAAATCGTTTGCAAAGGTGTTAGGATCATAATTCGTTGAAGCTTGAGCCAGTAAAGAGGAGGCTCTTTCGAACTGAGAACGTGTACACCGCTAATTTGTAGGATCACCTGTAAGAGAACTTGATGCATCCCAAGTAGAAAAGACCCATTTTGGAAGTTGAGGAGTTGAAGGAGGATCTTGAGAAGGTGGGGGAGGATTTCCATCCTCGTTGTCGTCATTTAAAGAAGAAATATTTTCAAAAGTAGAAGGGATAGAGAGAGGTGGCACATCTGCCGAACTAGGCTCGTAGGCCGATATATTTTCAGCAAACTTTACATCTCTTCTAATGATAACATTTTTGGATTTAGTTTGAAGAATTCTATATCCTTTGACATCTTCAGAATATCCAACAAAAATATATTTTTCACTCTTAGGTTCTAAGGCTTTATGTTTCTCATTTGGAAAATGGGCCCATGCTGCACTTTGAAAAACACGAAAGTGACTTACATCTGGTTTAATTGATCTGCATGTTTCTTCTTTAGTAATATTCTTTGAAACCTTAGTAGGAGTGTGATTTACTATGTAATTGCACAATTAATTTCTTCTATCCAAAATTTAAGACTAAGTCCTTTAGATTGAAGCATACAATTAGCCATTTCTTTTAAAGTGAGATTCTTCCTTTCAGCTACACCATTTTTCTATGGAGTATATGGAACAATATGTTGCAATTGAATTCCATGCTCAGTGCAAAAGTTGATAAATTTTTTGTTAACATATTCTCCACCATTATCAAATCTTAGCTTAAGAATTTGATGTCCATATTGTTTCTCAACAAAGGCCTTAAAGGCCAAGAACATGTTAAAGACTTCACTCTTGAGTTTTAAGAAGTATACCCAAGTGCGTCTGGAGAAATCATCAATGAAATTTAAGAAATACTTGTATCTAGAGAATGAAACAACTGGAAGTGAACCACATAAGTCACTATGCACAAGTTGTAAAGGCTTGAGGCATGCCAAGAGGCATGTTTTTCAAAACTATCTAGATGATGTTTTCTGAGTACACATCTGGAACAAACACCATCTTCGCAAGATACCATAGGAAGACCTGTCACCATATTTTCTTTACATAGGTTTTAAAGAGAGTGATAGTTTAAGTAACCAAATTGCTCATGCCAAAGTTTGCTCACTTCATCATTATGAGTAACAAATACCGAGGGAAGAATTGATGACCCAAAGTTGTTAAACTTATACAACCTTGTAGAATCATCAATAATTCCAGTAGCTAAAATATGTCTAGGACCTCTTAGGTCCTTAATTACAACATCATGAGGTGAAAATTCAACGATTTTACATTCACCTAAATGAGTTATCTGATATACAGATAGAAGGTTACAGGATAAGGTAGGAACACATAATACATCATTAAATTGACCATTGTCTAGATGAATAGTTCCAGTCCCTACACCACTAAGAGATCGATCATCACCAACGTATATATTTTTGGTGTTACAATCATTCAAAGAAAAAAACATGGCTTTGTTTTTTGCCATGTGATAAGAATCTCCAGAATCAATGAGCCACTCATGAGAATAGAGGTCTTGGGTTTAAGTCTTTCTTTTTTTTGAGTTACTTTTTCAAAAAGCACATGTAACTTATGTTTTAAAGTTACTTTATGTAAAAGTGTTCTCACATATTATCAAAAGTGGGCCACTTATAATTCTAAAGTCACTTTATCTTTTATTTAAGTTACAATTTAGTGGGTAGTTCATAAAGTACCATTGTAAAAGTGACTTTCACTTATTTATAAAAGTGGGTCGCATAAAGTAATATTTTTTTAAAAAGTGAGCTAATTATATTAAGTTTGGAAAGGGGGGAGGCGGGGGGGTTTAAATATAACATTATCATTCACTTCCCAGCATTCACGTAGTTCGCCAGCATCTTCAACAACTTTTCTTCAAAAACCCATAACTTCTTCATCTGGAAGCCATTTTCAGAGTCGTTTTTTTGAATTGCCTTAATATTTCTTAGAGAGCCAAAATTCTTATTGCTCAGTTAAGGACTAATTCTCATCAACTCCCTTGTGAAACAGGGTGCTAGAAAAGGCGAAAAGAAGTGCGGGAGGAAAGAGTATGTATTGTTTGTTCTTCCATAAAAGTGGAAACAAAAAAACATTTCTCTAGAATGTGAGGCCTTCAAAGACATTAGGGAAAATTATGCAGATATTCTGGCAGCTAGCTATTGGGATAATCTATTTAGCGAGGGGTTTGTCAAGAAGTTGGGAGCGTTTATTATGAGGCTTCATAGGAAAAGGTTCGAATACATCAACGAGATGAAGAAACAATCTGTCCAACTTCACAGGAAAAGGGTCGAATACATTAACCAGATGAAGAAACAATCTCTCCCATAGGCTATCTTTAGCCTCGTGGATGTTAAAATAATTTTCTTTATTTCTTTATGTGCTTGAAGTGTTTAGAGTGATATGATTTTTTCTTGTGTAAATATTTTTAAAATGCAAAATTTGAAAAAAAACTTAATATTATTGATAATTGATATATGTGCTTGATATGAGCTTATGGGTGTTTGTGCTAGTTAAAAAATGTCTCTTGAGCTTGGTATTACTAAGACATGGTCTTGTAACAAAAGCTCCAAGTTAAGAATATCTATGATAAATTGGAGTAAATCTTCATAATTAAGAATATTGTTACATATTTATATATATGTATATATGTTTGGATCATATATTAATTATTTTTATTATAATA
>APFE030720789.1:85127-96584 GCA_000404065.3 Pinus taeda | reverse complement strand
AAATAAATTTAGTAAATTTAATTAATTCTATTAATACTTAGTTCTCTACAATAATGAAAATTCTCATTCTCTTAGGTTTCATGTAGCTAAACGGTAGACAATTCAATGAAATATCTATTCCTCAACATTTATACAAGCCATGGCCAAGAAAAGGTCGAATTCATTTTGTAATGATCCAACAAATTTCTCTATTATTTTTTTACTTGTATTGGTGATTTGCTTCAGATTTGGCTGTGTGGCATAGAAGCCACAGCGTGTACCCCAAGGTTCTACAGTTGAAGAGCTGCCAAAGGAAAAAGTTTCCCGCCTTGTGGTAACGATGTTGTTGGAGCTCCTGAGAGGACCGAGTGGAGTCATAAAGAAATCTGGAAGCAAGATAAATTGGACTTTTCCAATATGGCTGCACTTTTAGACAAATTTGACCCTGATGATATTTGTTTCATGAGGCTTAGTGGTTTTATTAATGACCAAGATTATGAAGAGATATGATATGTTATGCAACAACGTGAGATTGAAGACTCACAAGTTGTTTCTTAGGAAGGACGTAAAGAGGAACATATGGTTGAAGATCAAGAAGACCCATTAGTCTTTCTTGAGGAAGGAAGTAAAGAGCAACATATCTTTGAATATCAATTGGACTATCCACATGAAGCTGATTGCAAAGACTTCGCAGAAGAAGACAAAGTTGGAAAGAATTCAAATTATCATGATCTCATGAATGTTGAAGACAACATGACTAACGTTCAATTGTTTGACATCGGAAGTAGTGAGAGGAAAAATTCTCCTACCAAGCTTGTACATTCTAAAGTATTATCAATTACCAACATACAATCAAGATCAAAGAGGATAAGAGTTCAAGCATTCCGTCTTTGGGGAAGAAAACTCAAAAAGGAGGTGAAAATCTATCACTACCTCATGGCAAGGAAAGTAAAGATGAAGCCTCGCCTAGGAATGAACAAGCATGGGCTCTCAAGCAAGAAGACTAAAATGAAAACTCTGTTACCAAGTTTTTATGTACTATTGTAAGCCTAGTTGATACTAGACTAGCAAGCATATGTTATTTTTTCAATACCCTTTCTCCATTAAGGGGGAGTGTTAGAATTAATGGATTAAGTTACACTTAGTTGTTTTAAGGATAGGATTGAGACTCTAAGATTAGGTCTTAGATCCTACTATCTAGGTAGTGGTTGAATCCACCCTGTTAGTGTGAAAGCCTATATGTACTAGGTTCTCCTGATTGAATAGCAATGTGCATTGTGTGTAGTGCTTGGGCACTCTCCAGGTATCTCACCTGGAGAGCCACTTAATTAATAAAATATCAGATTTTAACAACACTTTGTAACAATTTATTTATTCAATTGTTTTGGCATGCAAATAAAGAGACTTTTTTGCAATAAAATCAAGGGATGGATAACCATAAATTCTCCAATAAATATGTCATAGAAGAACCCTAACTGATTTTATTATAATAATTCTAGAAATTACATGCAAGTTAATTATTGAACATGGTAGTTGGCACGACTCGAATTAGTTTGACCTTCAAGGGAACTTGACCTCTTTGGCAACTTGATAATTCGACCCCCTTTTGCAATTTGACCATCCTTGGAAATGAACTCGTCCTCTCCAACACAATTTGACCTCCTTGATCTAGAAGGAATATGGCCTTGCTTAGATTTATCTATCTCAGTACTACCAATTCGTCCCTCATAAATTATTTGACTACCTAAAGGAGAACTCAACCTCAAGCTAATTCCACCCATAGATGAAATTCTCCTCCTCATGTCCACCAGAATAAGAAAGAAAGTAATTTAGCCTATGAGAAATCGCCTCATCCTCTCACAAACTTGACTCGGAGGTGACAGATTATTTTGGCCCTTGGAAGGATGCTTCATTCTAGCAATTTGACCCTGTGATAATGGGTGAATGCATGAATATGGGTTACACTTTTGGGTTAAACGTGGCGATCAAATTAATTTTTTTTACTCTTTTATTGAATTGAAGCCCTCAAAATTCATATAAGTTTTATGAATTTTTATTTGGAGTAAAAAGATAATTTGTGGAGAATTATGTTATTGTCCTAATAATATTTTTTGCAAAAAGAATTAGTGTCATATAATCTGTCAATTTTCCATTAAATTAAATGTTTGTCCTCTCCCTCTTGGGGTGAGAAACGAGGTGAGTACAGAAGCAGGTGGGAATGATAATCCCCCACATGGATGATTTAATGCATAACCATGTTGAGGAGTGGGCGTCAGGAAGTTTCCCGACAAACATTCTCGAGGATGCTCCAAGTATTTGTGTGATGATGCTGGTTTGGGAAATCAGTAGTAACAATAGGGAAATGAAATTTAGTGTAGACAATGGAGGTGTAGGTTCCGACTCTACGAGTAGACTCCTCGAAGCCTAGAGTCGTTTTACTGGTAGGTGTGTGACATTCATAATGACCCAAAATCTTGAGAATGACAGAGTGCAGGAGCTTTTTGACACCCAACTTAAAATTTGGGACCCAGGTTCGAGTGATGTATAGGGTCCTTTTGCAACTGGAAATCAGTGATATGGTTGTACCATCCCATTTCAAGAATTATGTTGGGTTGTAAGTCTATGCATGTATGGGCGGTCGATTTGAACTTTACAAGTTTCTCTTAGGTAATTCTCCACCCATATCCATTTTCCAGATGGATTGTTAGCTTTCTCTCATTGTGCGGGATATTTCTCCCCTAAGGCCACTTGACTTGGTATGTTTTTGCACAATGTCAATGGTTTCAAGGGGTTAGCTTCCCTTCTTTGTTGTTACTTTGGGAGAGTAGTGTTTTCCTTCTTCTGGTTGGTTGTTGGAATGCTTGGAACATCAGGGTTAGGAGAACCCCTTTCATTTCTTTCATTTGCAACTAGGTGACTACAGCCCCAGCCCTATCAGTGCTAGAGGCAGGAGCTCTGTGACAACTTCAACTTGCTAGTAATTTTTAGCTTGTAGTGGTGGAGCTCATTACTCTTGATAAATATAAGTGGGGTCAGGTGACATAATTGTTTAGTTCATAGTTGTTGGGCTTTGTTCCTCTTGGCTGGAGTAAATTTATTTGTGAGCTAATCATCTTAAGGAAACATGGTCATCCTCGTCAAGGGGGTGGTCAGTAGGAAAAGGGAGATAGAAGGTTATGGGATCAACCTATCCATGAAGGTGAGTTGCACTTGCCTCATGGAGGCTCGCCTAGATGAGTTACCTTGCCACCCCCAAGATGGTCCTAGTCCAAGCCTCAGTGGACCAATAAGCTCGAGACTGCCAAACCAACCGCAATGAAATTATCATTTTTTTTACTGACATTTTGCACAACCAAGGAGGTATTTTGGATTGACAAGGATCATTGCACTACAATTAGCAGCAGTTGCAAGACTAGATGGATGGTTTTGAAGGCCATATGGCCCATATGGAATCACATATTCAAGACACCTTCCATCACTCCACTGGTGGAGATAACGTTGCTCAAGCCCCTAATGATGATAATGTGAAAGGAAGCGAGTGGGATACATTCTGGTTTTTCTAAGTTTTTTGCATGTTGGGCCCCCTCAATACAAAGTCCTCTAGTTTTTTTCAGATACTATTGGTTGTTTTTTGTATGTACTTAGTGGCCAATAAATCTAGTAAGAGTGAGGCCTTAGTATCATGGCACTTGCTCTACTCACGATTTACTCTTTTCTTTAATTCATAGAAAAATGTCAACTTTCAAGAAAAAATGCTTGTCCTTGCAAATTTTTGCATATCCTAAAAACTATGCATGTGTTCAGTGCAATAACTTAGTCTAAAATGTATAATTTTAAATAACGATGTACTATTTTCTTGAATTAATAGACAAAAGTCGACTTACAAAAAAAATTACTTGTCCTTGTAAATTTTTGCATATCTTAACAGTTATGTGTGTGTTTAATACAATAACTTAGTCTAAAATGTGTGTGTGTGTGTGTGTGTGTGTGTGTGATCTACATAGAAAGAACTAAGTTATGCATATCGAAACTTTATTTTTTTATGCACTTTTCGAAGATGACGAATTAATATTTGAATTGCATTTTTCAGACACCTGTGTTCACTTGCGATTTTTTTCTATTATTTAAGTAAATTCAAAAACCAAGAGTATCCTTTTGAAGAAAACTCAGAAATGAAGGTGGTGGTATTTTTGAATTATTTTTAGTTTTGTATATTTTATGTCATTGATTTTTCATTCAACCCCTTTGAAATTGTCCAAAAAAATTTCAAGCATAGCATTTAAAAGAAATTAGATGAAAATTTTCATATGAATTCGAAAGTGTCAAACTCATATGCCATTAGATATAAGATTCCTTCACAAATCCCACATGATCAACTTCACCACTTAAGGACAAATATTGCCTTAAGTTTGCTAGGCTACAAAATGGCGTTTTCAAAAAATCTATAGAAGGGGAGCTAAAACTCTATTTTTTAGGCCCTCAACAAATCAATTGAGCACTTAAGGTAAAATTTGGAATAGCTCAATCGAGGGTTTAAAAAATCCTTGATCAAGCTCTTGACACGGTTAAACAGGGCTCGATTCCTTCCAACCATAAACTCCTTGTTGTGTTTTGAGTGGGAATTTAAAAAAATAGCTTGATCGAGCTCCTATGTAACTGTGGGTTACACATAAGCTCGATCAAGGGTTTATTTTTTAAGCCCTAAAATAGTTCGATTGAGGGCTAAAATATTACTCAATCGAGTTTCTTTTTCCCCCTCCCAACCTGTGTGCTTGCCAAAAGGTGTGACCCATCTTTATGCATGCACCCTAATTTGTTGGCCAAATGGACTTAATGCAACACAAAATTGACCTTACAATGTCTCACAATGGAACGCTTAACATGTTTAGCACAAAGAATATAAATTCTAACTTCTCCTTTGCTCAGCACAATAAACATAAATAAAATCTCGACCATGTTGTTGAATGGACTTGGCCCATTAGGGACTTGTACCCTAGAACAATAAACCATGAACCCTATCAAGTAATTTAACCTTGACAGCTAATTCATCTCTTGTAACCCACTCAAATTCTGGTAAGTGAATAGTTAGCTTGAACCCTAACTCTAGATTCAACCTAGTGATGCACCACAATTTGACCCCATAATGAATTTGTGGCCTCACTAGCAATCTCATCAAAATAGAAACTTCCACATGATTACAAGTCCTTCAAATGAATATCAATGAATAAATCCATAAATTAAGCCATGATAAGAAGCTTGAATGACTCCTCCTAATCCCCAATTATTGTTAATTAAGTGCAAATGAGGAATCTAGTTGACTCCTCCAAATGGCTAGCTAGGGTGTACGTGCAACACCGAAACTAGTTTTTATCCTTAGGAAGGATAGTTTCACCCTCAAAGAAGATCTACACTTAGGGTTAGAAACCCTTAAATAGAGCTCCAAGGGCCCAAGAAAAACAATTCACCAAATATGCAATCACCTCTAGAGAATCAGCTCATGTTCTTCTTTTATTATGATGGCTACCAGAATACCATGGGTCACATTTTTAATCATTCAATAAAGTGAATTTTTAATATTATTTTTCATTAGTCACCCTTCTAATTAATTTCTCCCCTAAAGTTCCACAATTTATTTTAATTTGTAGCCTAACAGAATGGCTAAGCCACTGAGATGGTCTTTGCTACCATCATCAGGAAAAAGGGACATTACATAGAGCTTCAAATTTTGTTCAATTAGGATGCCAAACATGGTGGAGACTATAGCATCCAACTGGTTGTATTTCAGCTACAATTGCAATAATTCCTCCTCAAACTCCTGAACCCAAAATGTTAGAATTCTAGTGATATTCCCTTTTCCAATAGACTATGATAGCATACTCAGTGCTAAGGTAGCCTAAGTGAGTTGTATTAGATCACCATATTATTTTTCATCCATCTTTATGGTTTCATAGTGGAAAAAGTGGAGGAATTAGCTCACAAGACCATTTTTATCGTTGGGACCCAGTTTGGCAAATTGGGGTTGGAAACCTTTCAAAAGCATTTTGAGGGATCACATGATATCTTTTGGGGATAATTTGTTTCTACTCTATCCTAGCATCTATTTTTTCTATTATATACATAGATACTTTGCCAACGACATAGGAATCACCTCAATCAAAGTATGTCTGCAAAAGTTATACCACTAGAAAGTTGACTTTCTTGCTTTCACCACCATAATTTGAGAGCATGCCACATAAAGCCCCATAACTCATGAAAAAGCGGCTAGCCATATGATTATGATGAAGAATGCTCTAGGATATTCCATTTTGTAACTTTTGTTAAGTGTTGAGGGAGTCAAACCTAACCATTATTAGGTTATCGAAATGTGTTATAACCGAGCCACTAAGGGGAAAAGGGTTTCATTCTTTTCGAGTGCATTTGTTCCATAGATGAGTAGAATAGATGGGAGGGATAGGTAGAGAGCAAAAAGAGAAGATTTTTTGCATTGTAACAACCCACGGGCCACAACCCTTACTTCTTTGTACTCGCAGTCATTTTCCATTCAGAGAAAGAGAGCATAGTGACCTCAAATCCCAACTAGGTTTTCACTTGAAAGGGTTTCCTGGGTTATATTATGTGCCAAATCATGGTTTGTGAGTTCTTATATTTCTTTTCTCTATTTTCTATAAATTATAATTTGCATGCATACATAATAAGCAATATTTTATTCAAAAATCTAAACAAAAATAAACCCTCATAGTGTAGATTTCATGTTTTTACGTATAATTTATCAGATCTATTGTGAGGAACTATCTAGTGGAATATCCACGACAGTTTTTGGATCACTAAGTGACACTAAATGCACCATGAAGAAATGAAGAAATTGATGCCAAACTTGGTTTTTCCAAAGAGTGCAGTGAATAACCACCACCCCTATCTAATTCGCAAAACAACAACCTAGCAAGATCCAAAGTGATCAAGTCATCATGTGGTACTACAAAAAGGGCCTCCACCAAAAAGAGTTAATAGGATAAAAGTCATAAGAAAAGAAAATCAATTGTGAAGGCATGCACAGAAATAGGAAGGTTCTTATTAGGCCCTCCACTGTACCATTATGTGCTATGAATTCCAACATCATGTATACCCTAGACTCCACTAAACTTAGAACCATTTCCTCAATGCTCGCACAAACCCTCTAATGTACCCTTTCTTACCATGGAAGCCTCATACTTCTCTAGATAGAGAAAATGAGAGATATTAGCTATCTGACCTCGTACACTAGTAAATGTAGCTCCTCTACTCTCATTGGCGTGCAACAAAGTGTCTTCACCAACTCTCCATAGAGGATTGAAAAGATCAACCCAGGTTCATAGGTTTAATGCCTGCAACCTTGCAAGAGGGGCTCCTTCATAGATCCACTATTTCATGATTAACAACCACAATAATGAACTCCACATAGACAGGTATTATATCCCCCCCATACACACAATTCAAATTTAATGATGCTAATGCTACTCACACAGCTCAGCCCCCATCTCATCCCTTGTCCATTATTAAAACTCAATGCATTGTTTAACCACCACGAGCCACTGATGCCACTTGTCATGTTCAAGGAATGGGGTGGTTATTCACTCTCTTATTCACATAGAGAGTCTTGCTTCATAGGTTATACTTTGATTTGCTAATTAATCCATTATTACATTGCTTTTCTTTAATACACACCACAATGTGAACTCCTTCACCACCTTCAGATGCATTCTGATATGACTGAGAAAGGAATTGAGAGTAAGCTCACAAAAAACAGAGACAACATCAATATGTCAAATAATGACTTTGTAATCCCCTACTACAATCAATTTCTAAATATAAAAAGAACAAATTAAAAAAACTCCTTCTAAGAAAGCGTATCCCTCTACTTATTATATGATTGAGAAGGGAATTGAAAGTAAGCTCAAGAAAAACAAAAACAACATAGATATGTCAAATAATGACTTTACAATCCCCTACTATAATCAATTTCTAAAAAAACAAAATTAAAAAACTCCTTGAAAAAAAACTATCCCTCTACTAATTAATAACATTACCCAAACTCATAAATAAAATAATTTAGTTTTTCCACTAAAGCACATTATAACCCAACACATAATATCCATAAAAATTTTGAAAATTTTAACTAAATAAAATTACATAATTTATTCACACCACATGCATATAATTTTTTTACATAATATTTGATATTAAATATTAAATATTTTTACGTTTACATAATATACACCTTTGCATTAATCAAATTTTTTATAATATAATTGTAAATACAATATATTGTTTTAGTTCTCAATCATAATGTTTTCAATTGCAATATTTTTACAAATGATAAATTAAAGGTAATTTTTTAAGTTAATTTAAATATATTATAAATTGGAATATTTTTATTTTTTTTGGTATATAAAATTAAAAATAATTATGTATATAATTAAAAATATTTATACATTTAAAATATTATTTCAATAATAATATAATTATACAGCAATAATAAATTTTAAAATATATCAAATTTCACAAAATTAATTTGATTTTAAATTTAATCTAATGACAAACATGAAATATCATTTATTAAAAAAATGATTTACTAAGCGGATAAAGCCGAAGCCGTCATGGTGATAATAAATTCGTGGAAGCTCACGTATGAAGACTTCGAGATGCAGTCTCTCACGGATCAAGATGTAATCTCCTCAAATGTCTTCCATTCAGTGAATCAGTTAGACTATTGAATAACAATACCAGTGGTAGGCAAGTGAGGGCATGAATAATATATATATATATATATATAATATAATTTAATTTTTAATTAGTTGTTTTAGTGAAATTTTATTAGAAGTTTTTAGGTTTAATTTCTTTAAAATTTGATAGAAATTTATTGAAATCACAAGCTTGATGTGTAACTCTTGTACAATGGAAGTGTTTTAAAAGTTATTCGGAATGTTGAATCCATATATACATTTAAAAAACCAGTTTAAATAATACGAATCAAGATTTCACGTCAAATTTTTCTCTCATATTCCAACACCTAAAATCTAAAAAAAAATAAAAAAAAACAACTCTATTTTTAAACCCTAAACACACGCCAGAATGGTTGTTTGATGGCCCTTTCGTACCTGTTCCGCCCGGACTCTATACACATGCAAATTATATTATTAATTCTCAACTACTTTGTACTCTAAATTTGCTATTGTTTTATGTTGTCTCTGTCCTGAAACGCAAGTCGACCCTACTGCATTTTCTTTTTAGGTTATCTAAGTCGTGAAACGCAAGTTGTACAGTCTCGTACTCTGTCCCCACTTCGTTACGGTGGAAACTGCTCCGACAGCATAGGAGAGATCAGGACGGGAGTGAGTGAGATAAAGAAGACTTCCCACAAGCTGGCGATACAATGTGCAATCAACCAATGGTGTGTCTTTGCCATTCTCAAGCTTTATCCCTGATAAGAAAGGTGTCGCTGCTGGCTTGCAGTCACTCATGTGAAATCGTGCCAAAAGATCTCTGGCATATTTTGGTTGAGAAATGGTAATGCCAGAATCACGCTGATGGATCTCTAGTCCGAGGAAGAAATTTAGCAAGCCCATGTCGGTCATAGAAAACCGCTTATGCAATGCAGTTTTGATGTTAGTAATGACAGAAGCTGAACTACCTGTTATCAAAAGATCATCTACGTAGAGTACTATGATCAACAATGAGTCAATTTTCTTCAGAAAATAAACATTGGAATCAGATTTGCAGCATACAAAATTTTGAGATAACAAATAAGAATCCATCTTCGCATACCATGCTCTAGGTGCCTGCTTGAGGCCATAGAGAGACTTCTTTAGTTTGCATACCAGAGATGAATTCTGCATGTATCCCGGTGGCTGCTCCATGTAGATTTCCTCTTCGAGATCACCATGAAGAAAGGCATTCTTCACATCCATATGATGCACCTCCCATCCTCTTGCTGCTGCAATGGAGAGAGCTAGCCGAATGGAATCCATTTTTGCCACTGGAGCAAAAGTCTCATCATAGTCAACAACATGTACTTGCTGAAAACCTTTTACTACCAATCGTGCCTTATATCGACTAACTTGGCCATTTGATGCTTTCTTGGTCCGGTAAACCCACTTGCATCTCATAAGTTTGCGATTTGAAGGTAGCAGAACCAAATCCCAAGTCTGGTTCTCAATGAGAGAGTTATATTCCTCATCCATGGCGGCTTCCCATTCCAGATGCCCATTTGCTTCTGCATAAGTTTGTGGATCAGATCCATGCATCATATATGCATGCATGGGCATGGATGGCTCCATAGCTAAGAGTGCTTGCGGATCTTCCTCAAACAGAGGGATAGAGGCAGGATCATCAAGGATATCACTCATGCTGCGCCATTTTTGTGTTGAAGGTGGTCGAGAATCTTCCGAACTACGTGCAGAAGTATGATCTCGATGTTCAACAACTGGTGGTCTAACAGGGGTGACAGGAAGAGACTCATTGTCATCAGAGTGCTGGTCTGAAGTTTCATCTGCATACTCATCAATGAGTGGTGATGGAAACTTGGTAACAAGTTCATCTACTGGTGCATGCGAAATATTTTCATCAAACTTTACACTCCTTTCAATAAAGAGCTCTTCAGTGTGGATATCAAGCAATCTGTACCCTTTGACTTCATCAGAATATCCAACAAACATGCATGCTTTGCTTTGAGGCTCCAAAGCCTTTCTCTTCTCTGGAGGAATGCGGGCCCATACTCGAGATCCAAAGATGTGGAAATGACTAACTTCAGGTTGCATGCCAGTCCAAGCCTCAAAAGGTGTTTTTCCAGTAACAGATTTATGAGGAGATCTGTTCTGGATGTATGAGGCACAATTAATAGCTTTGGCCCACAATTTCGACGGAAGAGATCTTGCATGCAACATGCAATTAGCCATCTCTTTCAAAGATCGATTTTTCCTTTCAGCCACGCCATTTTGCTGTGGAGTGTAAGGAACTGTATGTTGCAACTGTATGCCTGCTTCATCACAAAGATTCTTGATATCTTTGTTGACATATTCCGTCCCATTATCTGTGCGGAGTATCTTGATGCGTTTTCCAGACTGATTTTCTGCATGCGCTTTGAAAATCTTTAGATGTTGAAAAACTTCAGACGTGAGTTTCAAGAAGTAAACCCAAGTGAATCTCGTGTAATCATCTATAAATGACAACACATATCTTGCTTTGCTCATTGAAAGCACCGGAAATGGACCCATGAGATCACTGTGAACAAGTTCCAAAGGTGAAGAGGCTCTCCATGCATGCCCCTTCTCGAATTTTTCTTGTGGATTCTTTCCAAGAGCATATCCATTACAAACACCATCTGAAAATTCAATGGTTGGCAATCCTTTGACCATCCCTTGCTTACTAAGCTGTTGCATATATCTGAAATTCAAATGCCCAAATCTCTCGTGCCAAATCCTACTTTCTTCATTTGCATGCGTA
>APFE030720789.1:37944-63949 GCA_000404065.3 Pinus taeda | reverse complement strand
GATGTTGATTGTTAATCTGTGTATCAAATAACCAATAACCAGAAACAGTAAAATAGAGCAGAAGACAATCACACACAATAACACAAGATATAAGGTGGAAACCCAATGTGGGTGAAAACCACCTGCTGCAATTTGTCTTTATCTTCTCTTTAATTTGAAAATTCTTTTTACAATTGCACTGGTGCAGTCCTTTACTAGTACGCAAGCTGCAACCTGTAGAGAGCTACAACCCTCTCTCATTTTCCAGCTTCTCCGGGAAGGGAGGTACAACCCCCTTAGCTCTTGCACTAGCCAGGATACTAGTACGTAGGTGTTGGCCTACAGAAGGCTACAACCTTCTCTTTCTTTCAGGGACCACGTTCCATAAATTTTCAGACTAGATCCATGAACATCAATCAATCATCAAGAATTTCTGCATCAAATAGTCTCCTTTTCACCAATTAGCACTGAATCAAGTAGACACTTCTCTGACAGCTGTATCCAAATCACAGTAACAGTTCCACACACCAAATCTGAACCCAGAACAAAAGATACTATCATTCAAGCTTAAAGATTATGACCCATCAATAGAACGTATCCTTCTCCTTGCGCTCAGGTTCCTTCTTTATTCAGATCCAGATCTGCACCATAACCAAATCACAGTATTCCAGATCTAGCACTTTATCAGATATTCAATAACAATTCAGATGATCCTTTTCCAAATGATCTCCTTCCTCTTTTATAGTCTTAGGCCTTTCACAATACCACGGTCCAAAACCATAATAACACAATACCATGAACCCAATACTTGGGATCAACACTTTTGGATGCAATACCATGGACCAAAACCATAGGATCAAAAACAGTCGGACTAATACCATGAACCAACCATGAAAGTGCGTGAACTTTTCTCCACATGAAATAAACTTTTCTCTGCATAAAATTCCGTGAACTTTTCTTCAATTGAAATAAACTTTTCTCTGCATAAAATTCCGTGAACTTTTCTCTACATGAAATAAACTTTTCTCTGCATATAATTCCGTGAACTTTTCTCCACATGAAATAAATGAAATAAACTTTTCTCTACATAAAATTCCATGAACTTTTCTCTACATGAAATAAACTTTTCTCTGCATAAAATTCCGTGAACTTTTCTCTACATGAAATAAACTTTTCTCTCCATAAAATTCCGTGAACTTTTCTCTGCATAAAATTCCGTGAACTTTTCTCTACATGAAATAAACTTTTCTTTGCATAAAAGTCCGCGAACTTGAAAATAACTTTGTTGCACTATAATTTATCATCTAAGTGATTTTCCATCCAGGACAACACTTGTCTCATAATGCCAACATTTGGGATGTGCTATGAGGAAACCAAAGTCAAGGTAGTTTCTCAGTTCTCGATGAAGGATGCCAAAATGTTGTGGCAAAAGAAGATGGACGAGATTACAAGTGGAAATGTTGTGGAGATCACTTCGTGGGACGAGATGAAGAAGGCTTTGCAAACTCATTTTATTCCACAAGACGAAACATGGGATGCAAGAATGAAGATAAAGTATATAAAGCAAACAGTGAGTCTACAAGCTTATCAATGAAAGTTCTCAAGTGTAGTTTTGGAACTTCCAGACATGGCGGAGAGGGACAAGGTATTCAATTTTATCATAGGGTTGAAGCCTTGGGAACACAATGAAGTGAAGAGGAAAAATATAAAAACACTTGAAGAAGTATATGTTGTTATGAAACCAGCTCAAAAAAAAGATAGAAAAGATAGATCAACGCCTTATAATTCAGCCTCTTCAAGGGGGAAACCTCCTTTACATTACATAAATGAACAATTCTTTGATGATTCAAATGACAAAACCTCCTTTCTATATATAGGAGTCTAAGGAGTCACAATATAACCCAGCCGACCTAACAATAATAATATAAAGCCACAAAAATAACAATAGAGGGATTCTATGGGGCATAGTAATAACAATATGTGGACAATAGGGGCACAATATTAATAGGGGATACAACTACAATATTAATAGGGTAATTACTAGTATTATAGGGACCCAACATGCCCCTCTCCTTCAAAAAAGTGTTGTCCTCAATGCTTGAGTAGTTTTGGATGCCTCTGTATAAAATTCTCATCCTCCCACATTAGAGTCTATGAAATCATGATTAACATCTCTTTTGTTCGCATCATGAGTTTCCTTCACTACCTTTTCACCATTAGTAATTATTTCTTGTAGAAAATTTGTCAAATCTGTCTTCAAATCTGCCATGTCTGTCTTCAAATCTGTCTTCAAATTTGCCATGTCTCTCTTCAAGTCTATCTTCAAATCTATCTTCAAATCATCTGTCTTAGCTTCCATGCCATTTATCTTAGATTCGACGCCATTTATCTTAGCTTCTGTTAGCTTTTGTGCAAGTGACACTTGTTGCACTTGGTCTTGTAATTTTGATATATCATGTAGCATTTATTCCTCTTCTTCATGAGTCATGCTAGATCTTTCAGGTTGCTTACTAGGTGTTTGCATTTTCTTTCCTCGGAGCATCAGTTACCGATAATAACTCTCTACTATGCCCTTTGAATGCCTTCAAAATAAATTTTCAAACCAAGCTTAAGCAAAAATTTAAAAAAATCTACACACCTTTTTTCACTTTGTAGGAGCTCGATATTGCCTCTGATGTATCTCTGTACTTTCAGATCATCCAGTTCTGAAATTGCGACCTACAGTAACCCTCTATGTCCTCTTTCCAATGCCACCAGTTTGATCCAAATTGGATTCTCCAAGGAAGAGTTATGCGAAATCTCCCACAGTGACTTGATTATAGACTATTTCAGTAGAGCGAACTTGTACGATGTGCCATGAGTCATTGTTTCAACCTTTGGCTCTAAAAAATCCATACAAGAAACTACAGTCCATCCTCTTTCTGTACCTTCTTACGAAATTTCAATCTTATGCTCAGAGAGAAAGTTATGATGATTTTCCCTAAGTCCCTGTTTGGAATGTAATCCAAGAATCTGAAAAAAGACCAACTTCCTCAGATCATATCTCCGCAAATATAGTGTGAAAAGCTCTAAAATTCGGACCCGAGGTTCGGCGTGATTTCTTCTCAAATGGGTTTTTTTAGCTTCTGAAACGTCGCAGAAAAAAAGTTATAGCGAAAATTCCACGACGACCTATTTGGAGCAGCGAAACCCTAGAAACCAAAGCTCTAATACCAAATGTTATGAAACCAGCTCAAGAAAAAGATAGAAAAGATAGATCAACGCCTTAGAATTCAGCCTCTTCAATGGGGAAACCTCCTTTACAATACATAAATGAACAATTCTTCGATGATTAAAATGACAAAACCTTCATTCTATATATAGGAGTCTAAGGAGTCACAATATAACCCAGCCGACCTAACAATAATTATATAAAGCCACAAAAATAATGATAGAGGGATTTTATGGGGCACAGTAATAACAATACAGGGACAATAGGGGCACAACAATATTAATAAGGGATACAACTACAATAGTAATGGGGTAATTACTAGTATTATAGGGACCTAACATATGTTGTTGTGGATCACTTGGTAGAGCACTATGATGAAGGAACTAAAGGGAAGAAGAAAAACACTGACAAGCCGAAAGAGAATTCTACAAAAGAGGAGCCTTCGAGATCTCATGATAAGGCGAAGACGAAGAAACCGTTGAAGTGTTGGATATGTGAGGAACCACATATGGTGAAGAATTATCCTTCAAGACCAAAAGTGGTTGCGATCGCACAATCCAATGCAAAAAAGAAAGAGGAAACTTTTGTTGGGGTTATGCAGATTCTAGGAGCTGCAGTGGCTATGGAAGCGGTCATACGAAGAGATTTTGAAAGAAACAAGTTAGAATATGCTGAGATGAAATATGGGAGTGGCACTGTACTCACTATGGTGGATAGTGAGGCAACTCGCAACTTCATGAGCGAGGATACTGTGAGAAGGATTGGACTAAAATTTGTACTGGTGTAAGTGATCAAAAAATGGATCCAGTTTTGCTTCATGACCAAAGTATTCAAATGCATATGAAAGTGAGATCAAGTCGAAGTGCTCGTTGATATGATTCCAACGGTGTGAACAACGCGTAAATCTGAGTCTAGATGAAGAAGTTAGAGCCAGTCAAAGTTTTCAGAAAATTAAGGTAAAAAAGTCAAAAGTCAAAGGTCAATAGTGAACGGTCAACGGTCAATGCCTATGTCAGAAGGGACACGTGTCAACCCGGGAATGAGCCACGATTCCTGGATGATGTCAGTAGAGGAGGTGACATGGTAGATTGTGATTGGTTCATATGGGCCAATCTGGTGCTGACACGTGGGAGCCCGGATTTTTCCCAATGTAGCCTCATTTCCAAAATTTTGGGGATGAGTGAGGATCGAACCCTTGACCTCCCGAAATGGCTACATTTTCACCGGAACTAGCTCACCAGATGAGCTACTGCAGGTCTTCGTAATGGAAATGAACAAGTTGTATTTATTTTGTATCAAGGTTTTCGCCAGAAAAAGGTTGGACAGTCAGGGTCAACCCCACGACCGCCAGACCTTTTTAATTATTGTTATCATATAGTTCAAAACACATTGCAATATCCCACATTCACCGAAATTTACAACAACATGTGGTATATTAATACCATGTTATTAATGTTTAAACCAACGGATATATCATATATCACCATCAAATGAACCATATACGTTGTAACAACATAACAAACGACGAAATGGTCAGGTGGGGGTTTCGAACCCTCGACCTACCAAAACCATATATATGCAATGCTTTAACACACCTCCACTAACCAACATGTCAAGGGGTGGGACTTGGTTAACCAAGCCACCAATATTTTATGTAAATAGTTGCAGGTGCTGAACCCGCCATACCACCAGTGCATAAACCGAGGCAATTTGGAGCAGGCCGAGGTGGTTTTGTGTCAGTAGAGAGTGGTTTTGTAGGGACAAAGGCAGTTTTTGACCATTCCAGGGGGTTTGGAGGTCACAGTGGCAAAATATGGTCGAGTTTATACTCGTTTGACTCGAAATTTAGAGTTGGACGCAATGGTGAGGTCCATTTTCTTATTTAAGACTATGTTCTTGAGCTCATACCTGTAACAACATTTTGAAGACAAAATAAAGAGGTCAGCACTGGAAGCTAAAGGACCAGGAGACGTAGCCAGGAAGTCTGGTGAACTCCTTTATTAAATTTTTGTTGTGTTGATGTGTTTGAATGTGTTTTCAACTTGTTTATGTGTTTATGTTATATGCAATCTTTTCGATCTGTTGCATTAAGTAACATAAGAAACTTCACATAAAGCCTATAATAACTTTTTCATTAAAGGATCAAGGCACAAATGAAGGCAGTGAATTCTCCTCTGGATTCTGTGATCGGTGTAGCTGAGAGAGTGGATGTGACACTTGGTTAATGCACAGGGAAGGTCAATTTCACTGTAGTGTGTATAGATGAATACGAAGTTGTTTTGGGCATGGAGTTTATGAAGTAATTTGAAGCTATGGTAGTTCCCCGTATGAAGAAACTGTACATTTACGATGGACGAGAGGATGTACCTATTGGTGTTCTGACAGTAGGAGTCACAAAGGCCGAGTGTAAACTAACAACGATAAATATGGAGGATGACAAGTGAGATGAAGAGGTCTATAAGAGATTGTCTTCCACTGAGGAAAAGATTATGGAACAATCATAGGTGATCCGAACATTGTCTGATAGTATCTTGGATCTATCAAGAAGGCTAGAGGCAGTGGAGTTGGATGAGGATGCTAGGCCGAATGTTCAGACGGAGGATCGGGAAGCATATTTGCAGAGGTTAGAAGTGGAAGATCTTGATAGATGGATTGAGTTGATTGGTGAGGAATAGGGAGAGCCTTTAGGCTCCACTTCCTCCTTTTCTTCTTAGACTCTCATGGAGATGAGGTTTATTGTTAGCTGCTCATGGCAGTGAGTCTCCAACGTTTTGAGTAGACATATAGGGGTGAGATGACACAGATTGACAAGTAGCATGCAGTGATGAGTCATGATGATGTAGGGGCATGAGTTCTATGGAGGTGATGCATGGGTGGATTAGCTACCTAACTAATCACAGACATGAAGGGTACCAACGCATGATTTCTTGCAGATTTTGGCATATCTATGGCATGAGGCAGGTCGAGAAGTGGACACATTTGGATTACCCATACACACATTTGTGTGGTTTGACAGTCTTCATGATGGTGATTGTCGGCATGGAGAGTTTTCGAGGACGACAACCATTTAGAGTGGGGGAGTATGTCAAGCCCATGATTCGGTGGTTGATATGTGACTGAGTGGGGTGATACGCCCCTGGTTAAACTCGACGATCCGGGCATGCGACTTGTCAGTGGGTGCGATGAGTTGGAGAGCGACAAGTTGATTGCAATGTTTGGACGAGTTGGTGTGCGACGAGTCAACAAAAGACAAAATTTGACTACATGTCAAAGACTTGAGGGCGACCTTATATGGTGTGGTCGAGTGTGTGGACCTAACAGGGCGACTTGGTGGGTTATTCGACCTCAAGTAGGGGTGCAGATGGCTAAATTGAAGGTCAGCCTAGGCACGCTAACCCATGACAAAATTAGGCGTTTGGGTATAAGAAGGTGAACGCCATGGTGGAGAGATCAATCATCTAAGAAGAAAGTTCATACAAGGGAAACACAAGGTGATTTAGTGTGAGCAAGTGAACAACCATAAGGAGGAAGCCGAGGTACAGGCGGTGCAAGGCTAAAGTATCAAGGCGAGCTAATTGTAGACTGATCAAGCCATAGTTCGGATGAACCGGGCGAGCCACAGGTCAGGCTAATTGCAAGGCAGACTACCCACGGTGGACGTAGGCGGGTGAACTGGGGTGGGCGCAGGTAGGTGAACCAGCAGGCGATTTGGGCTGACATGTCGGGTGGGTGAGTCGGCGGGCGAACCAGCGAACAGACTCGCGAGTTGGGGCGTGGTCAATGAGCTAGGCACACCACACGACAATGACGAGTTGGGTGGGCGACCCGAGCTTGGGGTAGGACTGCATGTTGAGTTATCGTCGGGTGAATGTTAAACGGAGGTGCGTCGAGTGGAACAACAGGCATCGGGTGATACGTCCGGCACTAGTTGAAATGAAGGGCATCAGGTAGAAAGACAGGTGTCGGGCACACACGACAGGTGACATAGAGTTGTGAACGGGTAGGAGCTGCACAAGGTCGGGCGGGTGACCGACTTGCGATACGAGTTGGGCAAGGCTACACGATGGGCGGACCGCCTTGGGCGAGGCTGCACGAAGAGTTGGGCAGGCCAAACAATGGTCTAAGGTGAAAATTCCAGATTTGGCGATTGGTCTTGTTTGGCCAAGAATAATTTGGGGTTGCCTTGAGAGGCTCTTGTACATTGTATTTATAAACATATACTGATATATATTGTGGGTAGACTCATTATGAGGGAGTTACCCCTCCCTTAAAAAGACTAAATGTATTTATTGCTTATGTAGATGAAAGAAGATTAAATGAATGTTTTTACTGTGTAATATGAATGTTAGATGCTTAGAAAGTCAAAAATAAACTAAGTATGGAATGTTAGGTGTAGTCCACACTTGAAAGTATTGTTGAAAAGAAATTAGGTGGTGGTGTCGCACCTGCCTATGAGCGGTTGAAAGATTATCGCCAAGATAAGAGTACCACAAATATGGTCATATAGTTTATTTGACCTTAACTAAGACTCTTTAGTATTTTATTTCTATGATAGAGAAAAAAAAGATAGAAACATTCTATTTTAACTAAACAAGTTAAGAAGATTGTTAATAGGATAAATGTTTTGAAAAAAAAAAAAAAAAAAATCTAATATTTCCTTACCATTTTCACTATCTAAATTAATAATAAATAATTCATTCATATTAATTTTCTTAAAATTAATATAATTCTTAAAATAAGATAATCATTAATAATATCAATTAAAAAAAAAAAACAACCAAAAAAAACAAGTTATCATATTAAATTTTTATTTTCAGAAATAAATCGCATTCAATAATAAACTGCTTTCAACTTCCTTCAATTAGGAACTAAAAAGCATCACATTCCACCATCGATTACAAATCTACTAAACTCCTTGATGAAATTTATTTATATAAAATTCAACTGAAACAATCCTTATCCGCTAAACTTTACGTCACCTAACCCATTATTATTTTTAATTAAATTAAAAATAATCGTCACATAAAATCCAAGCATATAAAATATAAGAGTTTTGTATATAAATAACATAAACTTACACTAAGCGAGTATTAGTAAAATAATCACCATTCCTATAAAGTAAGTCTAAGAGAGCAGGTGCGTTAAAAATTATAAAGCTTTTGCGTCGGCTATTAGCAAAAAACCAGAAACAAAAAAATTTGCATCACTCGGGAATGTCGGTGAAGAAAAAAAAAACAGCGTGCGTTCTACGACATCAGACAACATAAAACAATGGAAATCATGCAATGAGAGCTGATTCACTCAAAATAATATATATATGTAGCAGCCGTACAAAATGCGGGCGGGGTGGGAATTGATGATAATGTCGGAAGCTTCCTGGTGACCTTCGTAGGGTTAAAGGCCTTATAAATACACGTCGGCGTTTATTTGTCTGTATTGTTTGATTCATATATCCTTCGCATTTACAATTCACGAATTTCGGCCCATCCGTTTTCATGTATCTCCAATCTAATTTATTAAATGAAGGGGAAGCTTCATGGAAGTTATATATTGATCAATCAGAAGCTTATACCTTACCTCGGTTTTGGCTGCTTTGAATTTTATGATCTGAAGTTGCAGACCTAATATTGGATATATTTGCAGTGCCTCGCAATAATTTGATAATAATGTATTTCCCGCAGCTTATGATTAATTGCATAACGGGAGGCCTCACATCTGCAAATTGCTCACAGCCGCGGCTTTCCAAGTCCTCCTCCACCAGAAGAAGCAGCGGCGCGCAGGCGACAGAGGAGTCGACTCCTTCATGGAGGCGACGGCAGGGTCGGATATCCTCCAAAGGCAACGAAATCGACGTCGACAGCGGCAAGCCATCTTCACGCCGCCGCAGCCACCGCCGTGTCGGCTCTCGCCTTTCGATCACCGCAGGGGAGCTGGAGTCCGTGTTCCAGAAATTCGACGGCAATGGCCACGGTAAGCTCTCGTTGTCGGAGTTGGGCACGTTGATGAGATCCCTGGGCTGTCCTGCCACCGACGAAGAGCTGCAGCTGATGGTAAGCATGGCCGATTCCGACGACGACGGTTTCATAGACTTGTCAAATTTTGCGGCGATGAACGCATTCAGTGTCGACGAGGCGCCCAGCCTCGACGACATGGAGACCGCTTTCGGCGTCTTCGATTTCGACGGCAATGGAGGCATCTCCCCTGATGAGCTGCTGAGGGTACTCAAGAGCCTGGGACACTCTTCATCTCTGGAGGATTGTCGTAATATGATTGCAGAAGTCGACTCTAATAGAGATGGATATGTGAGCTTTGATGAATTTCTGACAATGATGATAACTTCATCTTCATCTGTTTAGGTGAGGTGCTGCGGGAAAGGGCCAGAGAAATAGTCAAATGTATATATTGCATTTCTCAATACTCTTTTACTTACTACGGCAGTTCATCGGTCAATCAGCCTTCCGGAGTAATTCCTTTGTATGCATGACATCCTCTTTGTCAAATTCCCAACGACCCAAACAGTTTCAATTACTGATTATGATATTGTTAGATATCTTCTCTTATAAAACTCATTAATGGGAGATAAAACTCTTTGTTCTTGAATTCAACTTCCCCTGACATGGTTTGGATTGTCTCGTCTTTTGTAAGTTTTGAATATATATCCTTTTGTATCACATTTGATGTGTTTTGAACTGTTTATATTTTGTAATTTTTTTTGGCGTGTGAGATATAAAATTAAGTATGAGATCTATTTTCACGGAACATTTTGTCACTCAATATTTTAAAATCTTACAAGTATTTATTTTTAATCAATACTTTGGTAATTTTAAATTTATATATATATATATAAAACATTTATTATTAAAATTTCTATGGTTTAATGGATGTAAAGAAAAATGTTAATTATAATTTTTTAATATTTTATTTCTATGTTCTAAAAGAAGTGTGAGGAGTTTACCTAACTTACAAGGTCAAGAAAGTTGGTATTGTGGTAAATATTTTGAAAATTAACAAGAAGGTTGGTATTGTGGCAAATATTTTGAAAATTAAATAAAATGTGAGTAGAAAATAGGAAATATAAGAGAAAGTGTTTTGCATTTTCAATCTTCCTAGTGTCACATAGGTAGGACACCTTTTCATCTCAAAGGTGTTTTTGGAATTGCAATGTCCACTTCTCCTATGGAACTCATGAAAATTAGTTGGTATCTCAATACTTCATTTTTATTTTAACACATGTTAAAACAAAAATATAATCTAAGTTTTTGGCACAACAATTGATCATCTCATTATAATATATTAGTTTCATTTACCCTATAACTCTTTATCGCCCTACAAGTTCTTATCGTACCCCATAGGTGGGAGACTTTTTCATTCCAAAAGTGTTTTGGTAGTAATGTCCAGCTTCACTATAGAGCTCATGGGAATTAGCTTTTATCCTAGCAATGTTTAATTTTCCTTAACACTAGTGAAGGCATAAATATAATCTTGGTTTTCAAGATTGGGATCTATCATCTCCTTATAACATCTTAATTTCCTTTTTCCCTTAAACTCTTTATCATCCCTGAATTTCTCCTTAAATTTGGAAGTAAACGTATTTTTAATATTATCTTGATTTTATAAGATGGTTTCCTCCTTTATTCCCCAATGGCCAAGCAAGGCATCCTTATGCCATCCTCATTTGAGTCGAAGGTAGGGGTAAAGTAACAAGTGTCTTAGAGGAGTTTTATTTTCCCATATCCAATTTTCTGCCAATTTACAATTATTTTCAATCTTATAGTAAGCTTTTCAACTTCCATATATCCTTTTCTCAATGCTAAAATTTGAACTGAGATTATGAGGGACGCCAATTCCCATATATTTATATGAAGGAACTTCCTCAAAATATTTGTTGCCATAAATGAAAGTATCATAGGTGATCATTTTTATTTAACTATCATGACTTTAATTTTGTTAATATTAATAGTCATACCCATTTTTGGGTGCATCTTTTAAGCATATCTTAAACACCTCTTTCCCCATTTTTAATCATTCTCTTTCTCTAAACCTATGAACTTTATGTCCCAATTACCATTTTCCTTGGTTATAAGAGCAATCCTTTCTCAACATATTATTTTGTCATCTTTTGTTAAATAACGAATAAAGTGATGTCTTTTTGAGATGGCTAACCAAGGTAATTGTGGAAGAAGTTTTTGGGTTATTTTTATTTCAGATATTGCCTACAACTAAGGACTAAAGATGAGCAGTTATTGTTCTTGCTCGTTGTTACACTTCGAGGATTTTCCATTATAGTCCGAAGTTTTTTTGTTACACTTTAAGTTGTATTAGGTCCCTATAATACTAGTGATCCTCCCATTACTATTGTCATTATAGTCCTTATTGTTATTGTTGTGCCCCTATTGTCCACATTTTTTATTATTGTACCCCATAGAAGCCCACCATTGTTATTTTTGTGCCCTTATATTATTATTGTTAGGTCGTCTTTGATTATATTGTGATCCTTTAGAGTCCTATATATAGAAAGGAGGTCTTGTCATTTGTATCACCCAATAATTGTTCATTTGTGTAATGTAAAGGAGGTTGCCCCCTCGAAGAGGCTGATTTCTAAGTCATTGATCTATCTTTTCTATCTTTTTGAACACTGGTTTCACAACATTTGGTCTCAAAGCTTTGGATCCTAGGATTTCGCTGCTCCAAAACAAGTCATTGTGGAATTTTCATTATAACTTTTTTTTTCTATGATGTTTTAGACGCTAAAAAAAAACCATTTGAGTCGAAATATCGATGATCCTCGGGTCCCAATTTCAAGTTTTGTCTCGCTATATTTTCGGAGATATTATTCAAGGAAATTAGGGTTTTTGCAAGCTCTCGCATTACATCCCAAACATGTGACCTTAGGAAAATTGTCATAACTTTCTCTCTGAGTATCAGATTGAAATTTCGTAAGAAGTTACAGAAATAAGACAAAATTTAGTTTTATGTGCATCATTTTTAGGTCTGAAGGTTGAAACTATGACACGTGGCACTTCGTACAATTTCGCTCCACATAAAACATATATAATCAAGTCATCTTGGGATATTGGGCATAACACTTTCTTGGAGGCTCCAATTTTGATCCGACTTGTGGTGTTGGAAACAGAACTTAGAGGGATACCATAGTGCGTAATTTCAGACCTTCAAGATCCGAAATTTCAGAGATACATCACATACAATATCGAGCTCCAACAAGGTGTAAAAAGATGTGTAATTTTATTTAAAATTTTGCATAAGTTTGGTTTGAAAAATTAGTTTGAAGGAATTCAAAGGGCATAGTGAAACACAATTATCATTAATTGATGTCCCGTAGAAATAAAATGGAAACACCTAGTAAGCAACCTGAAATATCTAGCATGACTCATGAAGAAGAGGAAGAAATGAAACATGATATATCAAAATTACGAGACCAAGTGCAACAAAATTTACTCTCACAAAAATTAACGGAAGCTAAGATGGATAGTTTAAAGAAAGGCGTAGAAGCTAATATGAATGACGTGGAAGCTAAGATGGATGGCGTGGAAGCTAAGATGGATGGTGTGGAAGCTAAGATGGATGGTTTAGAAGAAAAACTTAAAGGCATCACGGAATAATTGAAGAGAGATTTGATCCAACGTGTTCCAAAGATCGATATGAGGAAGTTTGATCACAAGGATCCCATATCATGGATACTAAATATGGAGGAATATTTCAATCTCCATAATGTGCAAAACACACAAAAGGTACGCATTGCAACTTTATATTTGAAACCAAATCAGTTTGTATGGTATCGATGGCTTTGCTCTCATAAATAAATTGTCACTTCGGCAACTTTTACGGATGAAATGATAGCACATTATGAGGATACAAAAAGCAACACTTTTTTTAGCCATTTGATAAATCTCAAACAAAAGGGTTCAATGATGGAGCACATTGAGGATTTCCAAAAATTGAATATAAGGGTAAAAGATATTCTAGAGGAGCATAGGATTGATGTGTTCATAGGGACTTTAAAGGATAACATCCAACATGAGGTTTGCCTTTGGGAACATGATTCATTGGAGAAGGCATTCAGGTTGGCAAGAAAAATGGAAAGAAAAATTATGGCAACAAGGAAGCCTACCACTCACAATTATAAATATGGAAGTATTGTTGCCCCTAGCCTTCCACAACCTACAAGATTGACACCACAACAATTGGAAGAAAAAAGAGCAAAAGGGCTTTGTTACAGTTGTGATAGAAAATACACTAAAGGTCATAAGTGTGTTGACAAGAAATTATTTTACATAGATTGTGAAGAGGAGGAAGAAAATGAACAAGAAATGTCAAAAGAAAAGGATATACACCTGGAACAAACCCTAGAGAAAGAAGAAATGAATCTAACCATATCTTGTAATGCATTGGTCGGAATTACCACTCCTCAAACTATTAATATAGAAGGACATATCAATGAAAAAAAGGTAATAGTGTTGATTGATTCGGGCAGTACCCATTATTTTATTCATTGTAAGATAGCCAAGGAACTGAATTTCTTCCTATATCCAGGACCAGAGTGTCATGTGATGGTTGCAAGTGGAGGAACCATAAATTTCGCTGGGAAGTGCCATAATATCAAGCTATCCATGGGAGAATATGTATTGAATATCCCAATGCTTTCCATTGCAATGGGTGGTGTTGATGTTGTACTAGGATTCCAATGGCTACAATCTTTGGGTACAATAGATTTTATTTTTCGAGAACTTTTCATGATATTTTCTTCAGAAGGAAAGGAAGTTGAATTAAGGGGTATTGTAGGGAAACCAGGGAAGGTAATCAGCTATAACAGAATGACAAAGCTTCTAAAGAAATAAAAATGAGGCATAATTTCACAATTATGTTCGCTAGAGGTTCCCACATCGAAATCATCTATTTCTCCAGATCTCCAAAAAGTCTTGGACAATCATTCTAAAGTATTTGAGACTCCCAAAGGCCTCCCATCTATTCGTGATCATGGTCATGCTATTCATTTTATTCCAGGAAGTGTTCCTACAAAAATTAGGCCTTACAGATATCCCTATGCCCAAAAGAGTGAAATTGAACGTATGGTTGGGGAAATGCTAGAGGTTGGTATAATTAAACCTAGTTAAAGTTCTCTCTCTACTCTAGTAGTATTGGTTCACAAGAAGGATGGATCATGGCGCATGTGTCTGAATTATAGGAAGCACAACAAGCTCATTATTAAAGATAAATTTCCCATTCTTGTCATTGATGAATTATTGGGTGAATTACATAGATCTTAATTCACCAAGTTGGATCTTCGTTCAGGATATCAACAAATCAGAATGAAGACTGAAGACATTCTCAAAACAACATTTAGAACTCATGAGGGTCATTATGAATTTTTGGTCATGCCTTTTGGCCTTACCAATGCACCTTCTACATTTCAAGGTTTGATGAACTCCATTTTCAAATCCTTCCTTAGGAAATTTGTGTTAGTGTTTTTTGATGATATACTAATCTACAGGAAGTCTTGGAAGGATCATGTTCAACATGTTGATAGGGTGCTCAAACTATTGGAGGAGAAATAATTATATGCAAAAAGCTCCAAATGTTTCTTTGGAGTATAAGAGGTGGAATAACTAGGTCATACTGTATCTCATGAAGGTGTTAAGGTAGACCCTAGCAAAATAAAAACCATTAAGGAATGGAAAATCCCCACATCCATAAAGCATTTGCGAGGATTTCTCAGGTTGATAGGGTATGATCGAAAATTTGTTAAGAATTATGGGAGAATAATAGCACCTCTAACAACATTATTGGATAAGGGTGCATTTTCATGGACTCCAGAAGCAACGAAGGCCTTTGAACATCTTAAAGAGGCAATGTTGCAAGCACCGGTCTTAGCTACCCTACCTAATGGGAAGACACTTCAAGGTAAAAATGGATCATGATAGTCTTAAATATCTTTTAGAACAAACATTATCTTCAGAAGAGAAACAAAAATGGGTCACAAAGATGTTGGGTTATAACTTTGAAATCATCTACAAAAAAGGAAAGCAAAATGTTGTGGTAGATGCACTCTCAAGAAAGGTGTTGGTTTATTCCCTTCACTCTTATGGTTAAGCAAGTTTAGCATGAAGTTCTCCATTTCTTTGTGGTGCATTCAATATCAATTATGGAACCTTACCACACATTTTCATACTTTAGTAAATTGGAAAAGGGAATCTTACTAGAAGTACATTTTGAGGATGCCCTTTGCTCATAGAATGTCAATGATGAATTCTTCCCATTACTAGGAGATTTAATTTTTCAAGAGTCCTAGGAGAAATTGTTTCTGTTGCACCAAGGAAAATTTAAAAGATGGAAGTTTATACTAAATTTAAAAAATGTTGACAAATCTTACTAATCATAATATGTAAAATGTAAAATGTTTAATGATATTTTTGTAAAAATATATAGATTTCTAATAATTTTGCATTAATTCATATAAAAAATTGTACTATAAAATTTAGGCTAATTATTTTTAGAAAAAAAATCAAATTACTTTTAAAAAAATATACAAAATTATCTCACTTACGAATATTCACTCCTTAAACTTTTCCAAATTTATAACTCAAATACAACCAATCAACAACTATAATTTCCACGCAATGCACATCCTAACCAAACAAAAATTAAAGCGTCAACAGACAACATCAACAACGTTAGACTCCAATACAATGAGATATAACTTACTACTAACAACGTTCGACTCCAATAAAAATGAGATGTAACTTACTGTTGATGGAAAACACTCCTTTGTTTTTCAGCCATAACTCTGTTAATGGAACTCAGTTTCTTCTAATAGAGTTAATTCCCCGATATAAATATGATGCAAATCCCCTTCGACAAAGAGGGAGATTCCACTATTTAAAAGTACTTTGCATGGAAGTTTTGGTTGGTTTAATTTTAAGGGTCTTTTGTCATGTATGCCTTTTTGTTACTGATGTTATGTCAATTCTCCTATCAACCTGAATAGTAGGCGGAGGATAGGCACTTAAGCCCAATTTTTATACATTTGATGTAATGTTTTTCTTTTATTTAAATATGGACAAATACAAATTTCTTAGTTATAATTAAAAAAATAATAATGTTTATTTTGTATTAAATTTATTTTAATTATATAATATTATTTTTATTATTATAAAAAGCAAATTTATATTTTTGTGATGAGACTTAAATTTAAGTTTTTCTTTTTAATATGAGAATATTATCAAATTAAAAAATATTATTAATGATGATAATGATGATGGTGGTTAACGTTCACTGAGACCAAATTTTGGTCTATCAGACCTAAAGAAACAAATTATTTAGTTTGATTTAAGATTTTATTCCTATGCTCAAAAAACTTGGGGAGAAGCCTTCCGAGTTCACTGTAATTTTGACAATGTAAAAGGCTAGGAAGGTCAGTATTTAAAACTAAGATCTAATGTGGTTGTACGCAGGACACTCTAAGAGGAAGTGATTTTCATCCTCGATGTTAGTATTCCCACATAGATGGCAAAACCTTTCCATCCATGGTGTTTTAAGAACTGCCCAACTACCCGTTTCATTATGGAACTCATGAGAGTTTGTTCTAATCTTGGCTATATTAATTTTCTTCTTTGTTCTAGTTAAGATAGAGAGATACTTTTGATCTTCTAAGGTGGGGTTGATGACCTCCTTAAAATATCTTAATTTTATTTTAGCTGCTAAATCTTTCTCACACCACATTTTTTCTTTGAACTTAGAAGTAACAATTTTTAATGTTATTAATGTTTTGCAATGCAACATGCTCGTCAATCTCCAAATGGTTTAACCAAGCCCTGGTCATTGGAAATAATTAATTCCTACTTGTCTATGGTTATAATTCTCCATTTGAGGAGTTTGTTCCTATATAATAGGGATTTAATTTCTTCTAGTTTAGTGTGTGGTTGAGAGAATCTCTCAACCACACTAGTGTACGTCCAAGATAGAATTCCTATTTTGAGACTATTAATTGTATAAATATGTGTGTATTTTTCCTTATTCACAGAGAATAGAAAATATATTGGTTGAGTTGTTTTTATCTTGGTATCATAGTGATTGTGATTCATCTTCATCTGTTGTTGATGATGATGAAGTGGGTACTTCTAGCTTGAGGCCTCAGGGAGTCAGGTTATTACCAGATTTGAATCTTCCACCTGGCGATGACGAAGAGGATTTCAGCAGCATGTTATTGCATCTTTGAATGCGCTCTTCTTTTTTAGTGCCCTGCAAAGGCCATGGGCTCACAAGTCTGCAAACATTTGCGATCGACGATAATAGTCTGTTGGCGCCGCGGTCGATCTTATCTTGTCTGGAGGGTTGAGATCAATTTTCTTTGTAGGCAGAGAACCCCCTTTTTCTTTGGTGAACCCGTCGTGCTGGTGGATGGGGTTGAGACTGGAGGCGGTGGTGCGGTGGCTTTATGAGGCGCTGGAGACGGGCGATGCAGAGACGGTGCAGAGGCTACATGAAGAGCGTGCAACAACAATTGTAGAAAGACGGTCAGCTTGAAGCGACCCTCCTAATCGAGCCACTGTTTCGCACGTGCGATACGAATATTGCTGAGGGTTTGAAGAAAGGCATGAATAAAATGTTGATTCGCTCCGATTGTGGTGAGATTGTTTTTAAAATAATTTTATCTTGGTAATGCCATTCTTTCTCTCAGACATTCTTCGTCACGCTGTAATCGTTTGATATTCTCTTCGTCACGCTGCTCGGCTCAACGTTCTGCAAAGCGAATCAGAGCAATGGGGGCGGATTTCGAGCCATATCATCTACGATGTGAGCTCCGAGGTCACGAAGAAGACGCTCGTGGAATATGCATCTGTGGGGACAGTGGCATTGCCACAGGTTCAAGAGACAAGACTGTACGTTTTTGGTGTGTTGATGAAACAGAAAAGAGAAGATACACATTGTCAAAAACAATGGTGGGGCACAACAGCTTTGTGGGACCTTTGGCCTGGATACCTGCTAATGAACGGTTTCCTGAAGGAGGGATCGTGTCAGGAGGAATAGATACTCTTGTCTTTGTATGGGATTTAAGCACAACACAAGCAGTCCAGACCATGAAGGGCCATCAATTACATACCGATTCCAGACCCAATGGCCCCCAATCTATTAGCCTCGATGTTTCTTTTCATGGGGCCAAACATGTGTATGGGATACCCGAACATGCCACTGGCCTTGCCCTCAAGCCAACTAGAGGTCCTGATATTGATTCCGAGCCCTATCGCTTATTCAATCTATGCGGCTGAAATGCAAATAGATGTTCTGGCTCCTGGGTGGGATGGAAACTCTGCTTCTGACTCCGATGCCAATGCTGATGGAATCCATACCATGTGGATGGCCGAGAGCGGTATTGTGGATGGATTTTTTTTTCATCGGTCCCGGCCCCAAAGATGTTATGAGGCAATACGCCAGTCTTACAGGAACTTCTGCCATGCCACATCTTTTCGCTACTGCTTATCACCAGTGTTGTTGGAATTACAGAGACGAAGAAGATGTATCCAATGTGGATGCCAAGTTTGATGAGTTTGATATATCGTATGATGTTCTCTGGCTTGACATTGAACACACTGAGGGGAAGAGATACTTTACATGGTACAATTTTCTCTTTCCGAATCCAGAAGAGATGCAGATGTTCGTAAAATTGGAGCTTTTGAGTAGAATTTTGGCTTGAAGGTGGATTTGCACTGAGCTAGCTTTGCTATTGTCGAAATGTTTTTATAATTCTTTGATGATGCTGCAATATATTGATTAACTGTCATGACAATAAAACTAGTTGTAATTTAAGTGACATTAGTATGACCAACTATTGTCATAATGCTAAGTGTGTTGGAACTGGTCATTCCAACACTAAGAAAATTTGCAGGGAATGGTGAATACATGACAGTGAAAACGATATCAATTGGAGCTACATCATAGATTGAAGGATGATCGAGATCTTGTTGCAGATTGTTAGCAAGCATGAGGTGGTATGCTTGAAAATTATTCTTGAAGGGAAAATTGTGTTCTCTTCGTGGGACTGTGAGTGCCTATGTTCTGGTTTTTTTTTTAGTGGACCTCTCACAGAGGAGGTAATGAAGCAGCAACAACATTTATGGTGGACAAAAAAGTAGATATGTGTTTGAGTTCGTGTGGTTTGTGGAATAGACTCCCTAGCATGTTGTAATAGTCATTGTATGTACCCAGAAATTCCAAATGTTGAAGTATGAAATGTAAGCCTTGTAAAGGCATTTGAAAGTTCGTGGTGATCTTAAAACCACTTTGTAATGGTTTGTGGTTAGCCTGAAACCATCTTGTGTCACTGTAATGTGATGGTTGGTGGTGAGCCAAGAACCATCTATAGAGCCTTAGTGGCTACAGGATTTGCCCGGTGGTGGCATATTGAAGTTGGCGGATTTGCCCGGTGGTGGTAAATCGGACTTTCCCGGTGGTGGCATATTGAAGTTGGCGGATTTGCCCGGTGGTGTTATAATCGGACTTTCGGTGGGCATATTGAACGTTGGCGGATTTGCCCGGTGGTGGTAAATCGGACTTTCCCGGTGGTGGCATATTGAAGTTGGCGGATTTGCCCGGTGGTGGTAAATCGGACTTGCCCAGTGGTGGCAGATTTCCTTTATGGCTGAATCACCTATGTGGCTTGAGGTGCCTTTGTGGCTATGTGTACACAGGAGCTTTGTGCTCGTAGGAGCAGGTGGACTGCAGTAACACCTGGCTCATGGTCTCAGATATTGGTGTGTCTGAGCATAAGAGGGTTGGTGCACTTTTCTATCTGACAGTTGCGTCGAAAGGCGCAATCAGCGCAACTGTTTGCAATTATTATTTGGAGATGAATATTTGGCTTAGAAAGGCACTGATCTCTCTTTGTTTTTGGAAGTTCTGTACATGCAATTCGCTTGATGGTGGTGGATTTGACTATCATGACAAGTAGTCATTAAGGGGGGGAGTTGGAAATAATTAATTCCTACTTGTCTATGGTTATAATTCTCCATTTGAGGAGTTTGTTCCTATATAATAGGGATTTAGTTTCTTCTAGTTTAGTGCGTGGTTGATAGAATCTCTCAACCACACTAGTGTACGCCCAAGATAGAATTCCTATCTTGAGACTATTAATTGTATAAATATGTGTGTATTTTTCCTTATTCACAGAGAATAGAAAATATATTGGTTGAGATGTTTTTATCTCTGGTGTCTTTATACCAACCTCGTTTGAGCCTTAGGTGGTTTTGGTTGGACTTTAAAGCTACCTTAGGAAGTCTATGGTCTCCTATGTTATTGAGTTTGTGCTTGTACAATAGAAGTCTAGTCATAGCTAGGCTCTCGATAAGGGAAATTCTCACTTCTATAAGGAGAATAGGATATGGTGTGTTGCTTTTAATTTTGAGGTTATACATTATAAAACTCTTCTGGGTTTGCTCAATCTTTCTCGAGGATTCTCTGGAGATGCTACAACCCCAAACCTCACATCCATATAAGATAACCGGAGTGACTAAAGTTTGAAAGAGGAACTTCTTTCTACAAAGGGGTGTGATGATATATAGGTAAAATATATCTATTTAGTTCTAGGTAAAACAATACCTCCCCCTTTTCAGATCATCTTTCTGTTGCCACTGTGGAAAACAGGGGTGCCAAATAAAATTATTCACTTCTTCTGGCTTGTTTTTCACAACAAAAATCTGACTTGGGAGAATCTACAAAAAAGGAACTGGTGAGGGCCAAGTATATGTCTATTATGCAAATATGAGGAAGAAAATAATAATCACTTATTACTCACCTGCAGATTTACTTATAAGTTATGGAGGGAACTAGCAGTTTTTTTTGTTTCAGTTTGGTGGATCACACAGTTATTCGAGAGACTTTATGCTGGTGGAGCTTGCAGAATGCATCCTTCAGACCAATTCCTCTTCTCCTTATATGGACAGTTTGGAAGCGAAGAAACAAAATTATATTCCGAGATGGGATAGAAGAATAAAAGCTTGTTTTTGAGCAGATCTTTTCATTGTATAATTCTATCCCGAAGAAGTTGTCCACAAACAAATCCAGATTTACAAAGATTTCGATGAGTTATTCGCGAGCCTTTTTCGACGAAGCTGGAGCTACACAACATGGTTCGTCTACTTGTGGCTATTTCATATCGATGAATGAAGATCAACACTTTTCCATTTATTGGAATGGTGGTAATGGTACAAACAATAAGGCCGAAGCTATGGTATTGGCACGCCTTCTTCAGTTAAGCTCCTTCTTGAATATACAAATACTTCATATATATGGGGATTCCAAAATCATAATAAAACAAGCTCAAGGGAAGTTGACCATAAAGAATCCTTTGTTATCTGGATGGATGAACTAAGGATTACACAATCAATCATGTGGACAAGTCACAACTCACAAACTATCAAAGAAAGGCCTCTCAATTGAGCTTGGTACATGGAAAATAGAGATTCAAATGGAATCTACAATATATCACATAAAATATTTCTGCCTTCCGTATACCTAGTTTTTCTTTTTTGGCTTTTTGTCATCGTATGCTCCAGAAAATATATTTTCTGCATGACAAAGTATGTCGGTCTTTTCCTTTTTGTTTTTTCTCTTTTTAATAAGATGGCAAATTCTGGAATGATCCAATACATATTTCCATGAGTTTATGGCCGATCATTATCTATCTATACTACTGATACTTTCCTTATCAAAAGTGTTCAGATACTATGCTTTCCGCTGTGCTCTTTTACAGCTAATATCCTACCTATATTATACTATAGCTTTATGGTTTTTATCTATGTAAATATCTTTTTACATTATACTATAGCTTTATGGTTTTTCTCTATGTAAATATCTTTTTACATGAATACAAATCATGGTTTTTTTTCGTACGAACAAAAAAAATCAAAATCTGAAATAGGTGCACCTCTCGGCGTAAATATCTGAACCGTTGATAAACTACGCGTATTTATTTTTTAAAAGAGCTGTTTTATGCCGCCTCCGTCTAATTCCTGCCCTAAATAAATAAATGCACGCTTTTGATCCGTTTTTAACGTTTAGCACAGACCAGATGGGGACGGTGCACAACCTCAAAAAAAACGCAGTGGGGACTGCTTGCGTTTCACAACATCAAAAAATAATGGGAAATTTACAGTTCAAACGTGTTGAGGATTAATAATATAATGTACGCACGTATTGAGTACGGGCTGGGCAGGTAATGATGTCTATGTTGGAAGCTTCCTGGCAACTTCGTAGGCCGATTAAAGTTTAAACAACCATTTGGCGTGGGCTCAGGCTTTATAAATTCGTATTTCCTTTCATATATATATATATCATTCATGCTCTCCCTTGCCTACGAAACGCCCACCCACACCACAAGAAACTCCCCCCACACCACCGCATATGCCGTAGCTCAGCTTTCTCTGCTTTGCCTTTTGATGATCCGAAGTGGAGGACGAAAAATTTGTAGTGAGATCATTGAATTTGATAATAATGCATTTTCCAAAGCTTGGAAACTGCATAAATGGAGGCCATAAATCTGCAAACAGCCCACAGCGGAGTCGTTCAAAATCCTCAGCCACCGGCAGCAGTAGGCGGTCGACAAACGAATCGCCTCCTTCCTTGAGACAACGGAAGACTAAGGCCGACGAAGTGCAGATGGAGAGGATCTCTCCCTCTCGATCTCCGTCGAACCTGCCGACCACCGAAAGGGAGCTGCAGCTGGTGTTCCGGAAATTCGACGCGAATTGCGACGGTAAGATCTCTGGGTCGGAGCTGGGCATGCTCATGACATCCCTCGGTTCCTCTGTCACCGCCGACGAGCTCCAGCTTATGGTGAGCATGCTCGATTCCGACGGCGACGGTTTCATCGATTTCTCAGATTTCGTGGAGCTCAACACTTTCACTGTGGACGACCCACGCGTGGTTGAGGAGATGAGGAGCGCCTTCGGGATCTTCGATTTCGACGGCAACGGGCTCATCTCCGCTGATGAACTTCTCAGGGTTTTCCACAACTTGGGAGAGCGGTGTTCCGTGGAAGATTGCCGGAATATGATCGCAGGCGTAGACTCCAATGGCGACGGATACGTGAGCTTCGACGAATTTCTGATTATGATGACACCTCCAGCTTTATCTGCTTAGACCAGGCTTGGTGTAGCCAAGCAGACGGGCATGCTGCATCGTCCATGAGGGTGTGCTTCTGGCTTCTCCAGATTAGGATTACTTGTATTAAAATACAAATCATAAATTTGTTACGTTTACTTTGATAATACACGATCATTATTTATAAACGGCTGTAACATTGCTAACAATTAATTTACCTAATTTAACTAAAAATATATTTACATTTTCTAGATATTAAAATATATTTCATTATTATTTTTTTTATATAATTTCCCAAAACTAAATTTTATAATTACTTTAATAAACAATTATTTGGTACAAAAATCATACCTCTATTAAGATATATTTAAAATCAATATAAAAAAATAATTTAAATATCATTTTCATTCATGATCTCTGTGGTGGGTGACAATGACTATACAACTAAGTTTTTTGTTTTAATATAAAATGTCTAAATATTTTTCAAGAATATATATGGTTTTATAATTGTGATTATAAATATTTTTCAAGAAATATATATGGTTTTATAATTGTGATTATATACTTATTTATTTTGGAATAAGATTTTCAAATTTATTTTAACTATAAAATAATTATTAAGTAAAAATAGATATTTAATTTCCATATTATATTTTAGAATATTTTTAGTAATATAGACAAATCAAAAGTTGAGGTTTATGGTATTCATAAACTATGGTAATGGCCCATAGTACAGTGATCCGGTTTTCTATTAAGGCATTCCTTGATATGAAGTCACCACTTCAATTTCTAATTTAATTATCAATAATTATTAGGTAGATTGGTAGGGATTAATTTCAATAAAATAAATTTAGAATATTCATAACTAAGTATACACAAAATTCAATGACTAAGATTTGTCTTCAAAGTAGTTATGTTATTTTTTCCCTTTTAATTAAATTAATAAATTTAAAAAAATGTTATATGAGCAAGTTTCATATGGAGTGAGTTATGATTTTTTGAGCATGTGGTATTAATACCATGGTATTGTAACAAAGTCTATTTACAAATCAATAATCTAACCTATAAAGTCTAAGTAAATCTCCATGAATAATAACTTTGTTCCATTTTTTTAATGTATATATGTTTAACTTATGTATTAATTGTTTTTTATAGTTAATAATAATTCAAAATAAAGTTAGTTACTTTTCTATGATTTATTTTAATTTTAGCAACGTGAGATGTATCATGTTAATTATAGATTGATGCTTATGGGTAGAAATTATTTATTTATGAAAATATATTTAAAATAAATATAAAAAAAATGAAAATATAATTTTTATGTGATATGTGTGTATATTTTGAAACTGGAAGTGAATTTTTATATTGAATGGTAGGGATGCATTCAATCCTAGTTGTTAGTCCTCACCATCCGATTTTAAACTCTTGGTAAAATTAAGAGTGTCAATAATCCTCTTACTTGCATAAATTTTGGTGGGCACTCACTTTCATAAATATTTACATTTTTACTCCTACTTAAATTTATGCAAAGAATTGTGTAAATTATGGTGGGTAGCAACTTTTAGTAAATATGTGTATTATGTCTATAAGCGTGTCTATTTTGAAATAAGGAGTCCAAAATTTTAATTTAATTATCAATTATTAGATGGATGGTAGAGATTTAACTTTAATCGAATATCCTAAAATATTTTCAATAGTGTACAAAAATGAAAGGTTGAAATTTATTTCCAAAGTATTTATGCTTTTTATGTCATTTTACTTAAATTGATTAATTCGCTAATAGGCGTATATATATGAACTTTAGATGGAGGAAGGTTTGTTGACTTTTTTTAATTGAGGGCTTAGATTGATTCTCAAGGGAATATGCTCAACATATGCTTAGTTGTAATGTTTATCAACGCTTGTAGTGTATTACAGAGTTTGTTAGGTTGCAATGAATTTTAATAAATTTAAAAAATTATATTCATGTCACGTGGCTCTGCCCACCAATTTTCTAGGGATTTGAGAATTCTAATAAGTTCCTCCATGATAATTTCCTCATTATTATTTATAACATTCATTTATATATAAGAAAAATTTATTTAGCAAAATGTTCCATTACTTTTAATAAATTAAAAAAATTAGATTCATGTTAGGTGGCTCACCACCCACCAATTTCCCAGGGATTTGAGATTATTCCAATTCTAATAAGTTCCTTTATGATAAGTTCCACATTATTATTTATAACATTAGTTTATATATAAGAAAATATATAACAAGCTATTGGTGTTAAGATCTCCCTGAAGATCAGATTGTGTACTCCAATCTTTACTCACGCAAGAAGAATGTGGGCTACAAGTTGTGAGTGCTAAGTCTTCTTGTTGGGTTGTCTTATATTCTTTCCACAACTATCCCATGTAGTTTACCGAGGGTTAGAGAGGGGGAGGTCACAGGGGGTTTGAGGGGTACCCATAACCCCACTTTATGGGTTCCGGGGTAGCACCCCGGAAAATTTGGGTTTTGGACCCTATGTTAGGTTGGGCGGACCCACCTATGGTTTTGTATGATTTTCGCACATGTTTTTTGGACGCGATGGTTTTTCAGTCCATGGTTTTGGATGCGAGGGTTTTTCAGTCCATGGTTTTGGACGCGATGGTTTTTCAGTCCATGGTATTGGATGCTTCGGCATGTATAAATATGTATTGTAACATTGAAAGGAACATA
>APFE030720777.1:217064-323922 GCA_000404065.3 Pinus taeda | reverse complement strand
ACCACTCGACGGTAAGCTACCAGGTTTAAAGACACCGGAACACGTCTCTAACCTAGACCTCTAGAATATTTGCGTTATGTTCCAATGCGTTGTTAGGTTCATTCAGTTTATTTTACAGTTTATCTTGAATTAAGTTTTGATTTCAGGTCCCACTGTATGATCTCTCAGAATTACTTAGATGCAAACTACATGCCAAAGAACATCATTTTGTTCGATGAATTCTAACTATGAGAAGGTTAGGAATTTTTTTATCAAACAAAATGAACTCAAGCAATCAAACAACCTAATGCAACTAATGGTAAGGAAACGAAACTTTTCTTTTGAAAACACAAATCAACGAAATGTTCTTTTCCTTTCAAATATTAAATGCAAAAGATATTAGTTTGATTTTTTTTCAATGGCATAAAGCACTTAAAATGAATTTTGAGAGATAGTAACACCGGGCAAAAGGAATAAAATCACTCAATAAAAACACAACAAAGTTCCCAAGAGACCAAAACAGTTTTCCAAATCAAAGGAAAAACTAAGGCTTGTGAGCTATGTGATCTAAGATCAACAAGACAAAAAGGAGTTCAAAGGAGGAAGGCAATCGCTTGGAACACAACCAAAAACAATTTTAACAATCACCGAGCAAATGCAAGGGAGCAATTAGAGAGTCGAATGACCCAATAGAAGACCAAAAACACCTAAGAGAGGCTCGACACACAAAGCCACTAGATGCCCTAGGGCTAGAAATGTGAAATTGATAGAAGAAGGCAAAAACACCCAAAGGGTAAAGGTAATCTATGCAATTGTAATCTATGCACAATTCACTTGAAAAGTGTGCAAATGTAATCTATGCACAAATGAGAATTCCAATTATGCACGTGTGATCTATGCAAGAGAATTCTCAAACACAAGATGATTCTAATGTAATCTAAGAACCAGTCAAGTGCAAATCAAGAAAATTGGTTGATATTTCCAAAGATAAAAAAATAAAAACACTCAAAGGCGATTAACACTCATACACAATTTAGGGGGAAATTTTTTCGCAAAAACAAAAGCAAAAAGATGCAAAATTGTGAAGAGACTGAGACAAACCTTCAAGTAATGATCAAAGGAAACCAAATTAAGAATTTCTCAAAAGAGAGACTCAAAACCAGTCAAACAAGACTCCCACACACTCAAGCTATTGAAAAGGATGTGGCAAGATACAAATCCAAGCTCAGGAGGCTAGCAAACAAGCGAACTGAAAAGGTTAACAGGCCTGGCGCGACTGTCAGGCTGTAACTCGCGCTATAAAGGGATTGGCGCGGGTTTTCAGTTAGCCACATGCGCCAACTGGCGCGACTGTCAGAGGAAAAGCCGCGCCAATAAAGTTTTCCAAGTCAAAAAAGAAAAACAGGCGGTCCAAAGCTTGGTTTATAGTATCTAGGCGGGCCGGGAAACAAGAGGCAGCAAGAAATTCAATCCAGAAAGCTATCCAAGCAAGCAAACAAGAGAAAACCAAAGAGGCAAGACAAACTCCAAATTGTTCAATTCGTAAACCAAACCGGAGATCGACTGAAGTGGCTTTGATCTACTTCACTAATGCAAAGCAATAGTGTTTCGAAGGCTATCTGGCCGTGCTTCAGACTCCGTCTAAGTTTACAAATCAAACAACAAGCTAAATTCCCCAGTGGAGTCACCAAATTGTTGAACAGGTAAATCCCCTCTGCGGACAGAGGCGATCCCACTAGCCCAAATGGGGTCTAGCAACAATCACACAATGCTAACACGCAGGTTCCTAATTGCAAATCAAAGATCGATGATGATGGCCCCTACCTGGATCCAGCGCACTAGTACTTGCTAGAAGAATCGTTGCTCCCGTTCCTGCTCCGGACTGGTCACATCCCCCACGATCCTCGTTGAACGGACACTCTGCACATGCAAAGAACGACACAAATACCAAGCATAAAATCCAATAGATGCAACTATATATCAGTCAGAAAAGATATAACTCAATCATCATTATAAAGACACATGAGTGGAACCATAATGATAGTCGTCTATTAATGAGTAATAAACAGAGAAAGATACAACCAAGGTTCTGACATTGAACCTATTCTTGAACTGGGCGGGCAGCTATATATGCCTTGCAATAGACCTTCTCTCTCTCAGGATTTCGGCAGCATAACCTCCCTATGCTTCAAAACTCTTATTATCACTCTAGCATTAGTTCAGCACTCACAAAGACTAACTTGTCTAATGCATGAGGACATGCTTTTATAGATGGAGAAGAGAGGAAGATACAATGTACCAGGACGCCCATTGTGGATTGGCATTATCCCTAAAAAGCCACTGAGGATAGTTGTCATGGATAAATGATGACTCTCGACCTCTATCATGTGGATTTTTCCCTCAAAGAACTTCATGATAAGAGAGGAAAAAACATATGGGTGCGCGTTGGCCAAAAATCATAACCAAATTTAGGTGGCGCGAGTGTTGCTCTAGAACAGAGCACCAATGGGCACGCCCCCTTTTGAGGATCTGAGTCATTGGCACGGGTAAGATACTATGTACTTGCGCCAATGGAAAAAGGGCACTTTTTAGGGATAATTTGCAAAAGGTGTCTTCAGGGAACATGAAGCACATACTCAGGGGAACATAATGCAAGTGTTTTTAGGTTATGTCACTGGTCACAGGTCCGTAAATGTGTCCTCCAATGTACGAAAACAAGGGTAACAGGGACGGTGACCAACGGTGACAAATTACTGTGTAACAGGAGGTTACCCATCCCACATCGCCTCTGGCTCAAGCGCGCTTGACTGTGGATTTTTCCCCCACAATCAAGCCCACTTAACTTGCTACCCCATTTGATAGATAAATGACTTGCATAATGCACTTGAATCCCAAAAAATGATATCTAATATAAGAAAATTTAAAAAATTTACAAATATTTCATTCCATACATTTGCATATGGTAAAGCCTTTACTATTTTTATCTTTTATTTATAAGCTTATATTTACTTTATTTATTAAGCTTTTCGTTACATATAAATCTATATTTACACAAATATGTGGTTAACATGTGGAAAAATACGAAGAATTTCAAATATTTCATTTCATACTACTGCCCCATGCATATGGTGAAGTAACACTCCGCCCATATTTTAAAATTTTAACTATGCGTCTTTTTATAGACAATAAGAAATTATTGTAATTGAAAATCAATTTAAATGTCTTTCTTTTGAACCTTGGGAATTTGATTTAATTAATTTAGTAGGATTTGTTAATAATATTTATTTATTTTATTGAGATTTATTTATTTATATTTTTTATTTTGTTGAATTTATTAATTACACAATATTAAGAGGATTAAAGATTAAAAGGATTAAAGATTAAAAGTACTTTTTCTTGGATTATTTAGTTATTACTCATATTTATTTTCATTTCCAAAACATTTGTCACACTATCAAATTTCTTGACATGTTTAGTCACAAAAATTATAGCGATCTTGGAATGTTTTTTGAGAAATTTGAAGAGAGCCAAAGAAATTGTACACACAACACAAATCAAACACGTTGTTTTTTATTGATCTCAAGGGTTACATATTTATAGTATCTAGATCACTGACAATGACACATTTAGATAGCTATTACAACTCACATATAGGAAACTCACTACTTCTAAATTGACAGCTAGGGACTCACAATGACAACTCACACATTACATGGAAGCATTACTTCCAAAACCCTCCCTTAATACTTACATGTAGAAAATATAAAAACCCACATTACAACAATAAATAAATATTTGTCAGATTTCTCTGATATGGTCATCATCAACACCCATATCCACTCTGGAATCTGCTCTTTCACCATAGCATCTTTGAGTTGTCACTTGACCTCCATTTAAAATGTAACCACCTCTGATCCTCGTTGAAGAACTTTGCAGAATTGACGCTTCTCAACCTTCCAGAGTGCAATAGGCTAGTCTCGATATTGAACCATCCTATGGAACTGCCACCATCTATGAATCCACGACCCTCTGCATCCTTCATTAATGATCTAGGATAGCATTCTGGATATAGAATGTCTTCAGCAGAAAATTCTACAACTTGACCTTATAAAATAACCTGTACTGACGCTCCCGAAGCATGACCGGTCACACCAACTTGACCTTATTAAGAACTATGTGTGACTAATGCTCCCAAAGCATGACGGATCACATTAGTTTGTCGAATAATTGGCCTCTTCTTTATGGTTATGCATCATTTGATTTTTACCAACATTTTTTTTAATACATACCAACTAATCACCACAACTTTATTTCACGCACCATAAAAACTTTTTCACCAAAAAGAAATTTACCTTGAAAAAAAACTTTAATCTTTAATCCCTTATGTCTCCTTAAACCATGCACACATTAATCTTCATAAAAAAACAAAATGAAGGCTTATAGATTATGTTCCTTTAAAATCAAACATTTAAAGTCAAAAAATGCACCATGAAGTGAATACAATATTTAATTATTCCATTCACTCTCACGCACACTTCAACTTACGCCCTTCAACAAGATCAAACCTCCATACTCTCAGCATAGCCATTGACATCAAAGATGTAGATCATTGCAGACATGATGAATTGGTTGTGCAACATCCCACCGCGAGAATCTGATTGGAAAACACCATCATCGAAGACATGATTATTGGACAGTGCCACATCTTATCCTTGACAATGGGATCTAACCACCCCAACAAGCACAACAATATGGATGCAATGTCAGAGTTGTTCTCATAAATCACACAAATTTAGCAAAGCACCCTTCTACCTATAAAGAATCTATCACGCACGCCTTTTTTTTGGTTCTTTATTTAGAGCATTGCAATCCATACGCTAAGGGTTCTGACTTCAAAAAATTGATGTGAAACAAGCAACTACAACTGCATATTCAACCAGAAATGCTTCAGTTCTGTCCAGAAATTATATCTAGATATAAAGCCTATGGACTTCGGATCTAATGGTGCATTGGATACAAAACTCGTCTCGGCAGGCTCCTTCGCACACAAAAATACTCTGCAGCACTTGGCAAGTTTTCTTCTCCAAATCCGCGGCTTTGATTTGGGATTAATCTCTTCAACTAGATATGATGAGTAGAGATGAAGTGTAGCAAAAAATGACCGTAATGAAAGACTTTATGCCACCTAGAACAACAAAACAAACATATATACAAATCCATACAAACACAACATAATGGTCCCAGTGAATGCATTTTGAATTTTCCCAGTAATTTTTCAAACTTACTGTCATACAAAAGCACCAAGTCATTTACCTTGAAGGTGTGCAACTTGATATGGCGATCATGCCAGGCCTTTTCACATTGTTTTTGGACCTAGTGATGAAAACCAGCCAAGAACCATTCCTCCTCAAGTTCTTCCAATTGTGCAAGAATTTCCTCCAAAGCTTCGTGGTCCATCATCCCTGTGAGCACTGTTATGCGTAGACTAGGTACGATATATTCCATTAGCATGACCTCTTCCACACCATAAACTAATCAAAAAGGTGTTTGTCCCGTCAATTTCTTGCACGTTATTTGGTAAGCCCATAGCACTACAGGGACGCGCAGATCCTAATCGCTTCACTGCATGTTGCAGACTTTGGTTAGCGCAGTCTCCAGTATTTTGTTGAATGATTCTACTATCCCATTGACTTGTGGGGTGATACAGTGTGCTTTTCTGATGATACACTTGGAACTCTTCTGTGAGTGCACTGATGGTTTCATTCAAAAAATGTGTACCGCAATCACTCATTAATATTTTCGGACAGCCAACTTGGGTCAACACGTTTTCAAACCAAAACTTCATAGCCATAACGGATGTGCGATCATTGACCGGTTGTGCTTCCACCCATTGTGTCATGTAATCCGTCGCGGTGATGATGTAGCGTGCGCCAGTCTTTCCCTGAGGTTTGATAATTCCCACAAAATTGATTGCCCATTTCTCGATGAGTTGTAGCATTATTTGTGGATTCAACAGCATCTCATCCCTTCGTGATGGTTTTCTAGTCCTTTGATGTATATCACAGGCCTTACAGTGTGTTTTTTAGTCCAGGTGAAGGTTTGGCCACCGCAACCCTGCGTGAAGAATCTTTTTTGCGGTCACTTGTCTTGCATAATGTCCTCCTACAGTGCCCCCATGTGCTTTCGCAAGGATCTAACTTCGTTCAAATTCAGGTACGTACCTTCACAATATCTCATCATTTCCCATTTTATATAGGTGCCCCGCGATGGCAAGAACGTATGTCACGCGCACCACCAATTCCTTCTTCTGTTGGACGAAGTATTCCTTTAGCGCGGTCCCTATTGTCAAAAAGTGGATTATATCTTCAAAGTGTCCGTCCATGATGCACACAACAAAGAGTAGTGTGTCAAGTAATCCTTCTTCCAAACTAGTAGGTTCCTCGCCCATCTCAATACACGACAAGTGATCTGGTCCTATGTTTAGGCATCCCAGTTTTACCATGACCTCAAAGTCATATTCTTGGAACAATAAGAGCCACCTACAAATGTGCCCCCCCAACATGGGCTTATTGACTAGGTACTTTAGCATGGAATGGTCAGTATACATCTTGAAATGTCCTCCTAGCAAATGGTGTCGGTATTTTTGGAGCGCGTACACCATTTCCAACCCCTCACATTCAGTTTTTGAATAGTTCTTCTTGGCTTTGGATAATCTACGACTTGCAAACACGATAGGATGATCCAAGCCTTCTCCACCCTCTTGTGTGAGCACTGCTCCTAGTGCGATACACGATGCATCAACATGGACATGAAACTCCACATCCCATTTTAGGAAGACCAAGATTGGAGCGGAGGCCAATTTCCCCTTTAGGACATCCAGGCTCTTCATGCAATCATCATTATAGCAAAATGTGACATCCTTTTTCGATAGTTTCTCTATCGGCACGGTGATTTGGGCATAGCTTTTGATGAACTTCCTGTAGTACCCTATGTGTCCCAAGTTAAGCGCAGTTGTTTAACACTTCGTGGTGCTTCCAAATTTAGAATCACTGCAATCTTCATGGGGTCCACCATCGGTCCCTGTTTATAGACCACATGTCCTAACAGGTTCCCAAGGGGAATAATGAATGTGCACTTCTTAAGGTTCAACACAATCTGGTGGCATCTGCAAGTATGGAGCATCAAGCGTAAGCTTGCTATGTGGTGCTTAACCAATCCAAATACAGTCTAATGATCCAGATAGACCTCCAGGAACTTGTGGATGTATTCTTTGAATGTGGCAACAACGACGCGTGAAAAGATGGATGGCGCGTTCTTTAAGCCAAACGGCCTAATAGTGTATTGAAATCATCCCCATTATATCGTGAATGTCGTCTTGCTCCTGTCTTCTAGCGCGATTTTGATCTGGTGGTACCCTAAGAACCCATCCGTGAAAGAGTAGGTTTCTTGTCCACCAACATTTCCAATACTTCATCTATGAACAGTGTCAGGAATGGGTCGTGTACACAGGCATCATTCAACTTGTTGAGGTCCACGCATATTCTTAGCTTGCCCTTCTTCTTTTTCTCCTATACTACCATAGGGCTCACCCAGTCAGATTCTTCCACAGACTCAATAATTCCGGCTGTGAGCATCTTGTCTAGTTCTATGCGAACCTTTTCCTTATAGTTCGGATTCAAATGGTAAGACCTCTACTTAACTGGCTTTGCGTCAGGTTTCAAGGTGATCTTCATCATCCCTAAGTCGCCAACGATCCCTTTTAAGTCTGTAATCTTGGTTAGGAATAAGTCTTCGTACTTGCGGAGTAACTCAGCGACCTTATCCACCATGGCATCATCCCAATAATCACCGAGCATTGCATATTTTGGTTCATCCTCCATCCTAATGTTTACCTTTTTTGTTTTTAGTGGCGAGGTGATGTCAGGATCTTTGAGAAATGGACCTTGAACCTCGTGATATCCTTCAGTTTTTGGAATGTTAATTTTCCATGGATCCTCACATCCGCCTCAATATTTACCTTGTAACACTCCAGTGCGCAGCTTAGCTGGGTCGCCCATTCCAGCTGAAGCACTTCCATTGGCTCTGGGTATTTTGAAGATAGCTGCTTTTATTGCTTGTAGTGCATCATCAACAGTATCCCACCATCAATCTTCAAACGTGAAGGTTAACAGGAATCCTTCGTGCAGGATATCCCATTCGCTTGTGCCATGGCAGAGTTTTGTCTCAGTATACCAATTCATGGCTATGACAAAACAAATGCACCCATTCAGACTGTGGCTCTTCCCCGTAGACCTTCATCCATTTCCGGAGGTGTGCACGTGGATCATCTCGTCTATCATATTTGTCTGTTAGCCGCATCTGCGATTTCCCAATGTGTAGGTGCATCATCCTTCTGCATCCCCGTCAGTCCTTAAAATTCCACTGGTGCGTACCCCACCACCTTGCAGGCATAGCGTATAGTGCCCATTTTAGAGTGTCAAAAGGCTGTTGTTCCGGCACCTCTCTTTCAAATTTGTTCAGGAAATCATCCACCGTTGTCAACCTATCATACATAGGTAAATCTCTTACCTCTGTTGTCACATAACGCGGTGATCTTACAATCATGTTGCAATTGAGCGTGGTTACCTCGTGTAATTGGTTTTGCCATTGTTCTATTTCCTCATCTGAATCTGAGGTGCAGGAGCTTTAGCACTCCCACAAAATCCTGCCATCCACTGTTGGATTCACCCAGTCTTGCTCTTACGCCATTATCTTGTAGAGAAAGTCTATATTGTCATCGCTTTCATTGACGCACACTAGCTCTATGTAGTGTGATCCTTTCACAGGGTCTAAAGGTACCACTACGCATAGTGACTTTTTCTCAAAAATCATCTTGCACTTCTTTAGATTTATCACTCCATTCATATCAGTGGCCCAATCTATTCCTAGTAGTGCAGGATAGGGATTGTTGTCATTGAAAATCTCTATCACTTCAAAATCTGCAAGTGCGCTCGCACCTTCGATATCTACGATTATTCCCTGCAATCTTCCCATCGGTAGGATCTTTTGTTGGTTCACCATTCGCAATTGAATAGGAGACCATTGCAATGTGGGCCTACCCATGCGCTCCCATGTCTGCTTTGGCAGGACGTTCGCGTCTGATCCTAGATATAGAATCACTTGATCCATTTTATATTCCCTGATTTGCGTAGTCAATCTCATCTCCCTTCCTGTTCACGTTGTGTGCTTCCTGATCTTTCAGACTATGCACCGTTCTCCTGACCCAGCGCACCTAGTGATGAGTTCTTGCAGTCCTGTTGGAGAGGTAAATCCCCTCTACGGATAGAGGCAATCCCTACTAGCCTAGAACGGGTCTAGCAACAATCAAACAATGCTATCACGCAAGTTCCTAATTGCAAATAAAGAGTAGGTGATGAAGACCTACTTGAGATCCAACTCTTTAGTTCGTAGGAGAGATGGCGCTCGCGTTCCTTTGCCTTGGCCGGTCACGATCCTCCACTATCCACGTGAATGTACACCTGCACACAAAGAGAACAAATACAAACCCAAGCGTGAAATCTAATATATGCAATTATACATCAGTCAGGAAGGATATAATTCAACATCAACCATTACAAGTACAACGAGAATGGAACCATAATGATAGTCATCTATTTATTAATATTCAACAAAGGAGAATACAACCAGCGTCCTGACGTCGAGTCCTCCTTTGGCTGGGTGCTCAGCTACACAAGTCTTGCAAAAGCTTGAAGGGGTGAGGGACAATCTCTCTCTCTCTTTAGTGACAAAGTCTCCTTACTTAGGGAAAGCCTTGGATACAAAGAAGGCTTCTTACAACTCCAACCTTTTGATGTCTTCCTTTCAGCACAAGTATTGCCACAAGAGTCAAAGCTATTAGAACCATAACTAGCTTGTCCAAGCCATGGGAACAAGCTTTTATAGAGTAGAAGGAAGAGATAAGGTCAATCCCCCACAATCATGGATTTGGCTTCGTCACTTGGAAACTTCCATGGGATGGTGGCAAACAACTTTCCATCCAAGGAGATTCGAAGCCAAACCATCCTCACTCAACTTGGAATCAGTTTGGTGAATGAGGTGGATAGAAACTTCAGAGGTTTGAGTGGTTGAGAATTTTTCCCAAACTGGTTGGTGCGATTGCGACTCTGAGACAGAGCGCCAATGGCGGGCCCTTCCTTTAGGATTTTCCCGATTGGCGCGGGCATAACACAGGGCACCCGCGCTAATGCAAAAAGGGCTATTTTTAGGGGCAATGAGCAGGAGATTTCTTAAGGGCATATGAAGCTCATGTTTAGAGGTAAATAAGGAAAGTGGTTTCAAGTCTTGTCACTTCTCACAAGTCCCAGAATGGGTCCTCCAAGATGCGGGAGAGGGGTAACAGGGACGGTGACAAACAGTAACAAATTACTGTGTAACAGATGCCCCCTAAAGCATGAGGCCCGAGAGAGAGAGGGGTGAAGTGCTTTACAAGAACATGTGTGACTAAAACACTGCTGCCGGAGAACCTACGAAAATAAGTACAACTGATATCTCAAGTACATGATATATATGTGGTATGGGCGCAACCATCCGTAACAGAGTATAAAACTGGATCCCAGGCATGGACGCAGCCATCCAATGAGGATCTATAAGTGAACTCAAGTATGGTCGCAGCCTTCCAATGAATGAGTCATGTAATGATTACAAAAATCCACAAAATGCAACCTGGGTGTAAAACATGCACAATCCGGGGTCTTGCGCTCCAACCCGACCCGAACACAGTACAAATTCAAGCATGTGAATATGGGAGTTGAATTCGAACATGCATGAACATCGTCTGATTACCAGCTAATGATGAAAGCTGTTAACAGACGCGAGAGGTGCCACCAATAATGACGATGGTCCTCAAGGTACTATAGGTACAATCCACGGCGTGCGAATGAATAAGCCAGTGTCGAACACCCGTAGAGTCATCCGATCGGAGGCCAATGATGAAGACCTTGCGTCGAACACGAAGAACCTGCCATTGAGGCATGCAGGCTCCAAGGTACCTGAAGGGAGTCTCTAGGTCACTTTCCTCGATAATGAGCTGAAGTCGACAGGAAGTGACCTTGATCGAAGGTGGGCCATAATGTTTCCCACATCATCGACACGAGACAGAAAGAGACAAGATGTTTTGTGTGAGATATCAGAGGGAGGTTGAGTATTCTTGCAGAGGTCAACTTCTCTTGAACATATCGGCAGCACAACGACGGGTTTGGCAGTATTTGAGGTCAAAGGATCAAGGGTCATGATGACAAGACAACGAGCAACAGAATGGTCAAATAGGATAACCCAAACCCATGGAGGCAAATGTGAGACGAGATGAGATGTCCCCACCCAGACACGAATGCAAACAGTGCCATGTTCAAGAGCGACATACTGCCGATGACGACGATTATGATTCCTTTATTTCCCCCACCATTTCTGGCGAGTACCCCGGTTATTTTTGGATGGCAAGCTTGACGGGGATAGCATATGCTTGAAGGGCGTCATTTTGACGGAACCCGATGTCATTTAAGTTTTAACGAGTCTGACAAAGGAAGAACTCGACGTCTTTTCATGTTTAGAGAGTTTGAAAAGACAGCGAAAAGAAAACTCGAGGGGTGTCCTTTTTCGTAAAGTTGTGTCTCTCGAGCCCGAAAAAGTATAAAACTATGCTCGAAAGAACCACCCGATCATTACGACCAAGGAGTTCTTTTCGTAGGTAGTGACATCGATCCGAAAAAGTAAAAAAGCGATTGATATCACGTCGTTTCGTTTCCATTAATGAACCTGAAACGACAAGGGTTCGAAAATCTTTTCATGTTTTATACGGTCGGGAAAAAGAGTTTAAAAGCGACCGCCTCTTATTTACTTTTAACGAGTCAAGAGGAATAACTCGGCAATCGTTTCACGTTTAGCTAGTCAGAAAAGAGCTAAAAGATGACTCCATATTGACTTTTCCGTGTATTTACTGAGTCTGAAAAAGTATAAAATACAACTCGTTTCACCGTCGAAGCTGCGCAAGAGACCTGCCGCTGCACAAGAAGTAAACGTAAAACCCATTTTTGACCAAAAGTACATTAAAATACTCAAAAATAACCTTTTTAAAACCAAAAATGAGTTAAAAAAGCTTATAAATAGGATGAAAATGTAAAATTAAAATTACTTTCACCATTTTACCTCTTGAAGAGTGAAAAGAGTCCATTTGGGAGGCAAACTTCAGGCGGCGATTGCGATCAATCTAGGCAACCATTCGTGACCTCGTCAGTTCCAAGTAAGAGGCGCTTCCCTTAGCTCCATTTTCATACCATTTTTAATTCATTTAGCTCTTGATTAGGCCCCAACAAGGGGGATTTTCAAAATTAGGGCTTCGCCCCATTGGCACGGGTATCCAGCGCGGATCCGCGCCAATGGGGTTAAAAACCCAAAGGAGCCGCGCCATTAGCGCGACTGTTTTAAGAACAGTCGCGCTAACTGTGTGACCCAATTTTTCCCATGCTTTTGCCCATTTAAAATGAATTTTTTCTAGATTAGTATTTATCTAATATTCTAATGAAGGCAATTTGTCCTTGTGGGTGCAGGAACCGGGTCAAAATGGTGGTAGTATGGCAAGAGCGAGACCATGACATTATTGATGCCTTAGCCATTGAGGATGAAGGGTGCATGACCGCCCTAAGGGACTGCACCCTTAAGAAAATCTTCCTTGCATCATCCATGCGGGCGCGACCTGAGTTTCTGCAATTTATCATTGATGCTTGGAACGTAGACGACCAAGTGTTTCGTCTGCGAAATCAGACCTTGGAGCTCGAGGTCTCCGACATGTATTTCATCATATGATTGTCGCGGAGAGGGGTGGTTCCTATCTTGATAGGTAGTAGACCTTCTGGGGAGAAGGTTGGTGAAGTGAAAGCTCGAGTGTGCCCCGAAGCACAATTCGGGTAGCAGAGTGCAAAGGTGTTGATCTCCACCATCGAGGATTTGACACTGAAAGCCATCCTTTTCACCATCGCACGCACAGCTGGGGTACAAGCACCCCATGAGGCCAACAAGAACCACCTGATCTTAGCGACTGAATGCCTCAGTCCGACCGTTTTTAACTAGGCTGCCGCGGTGACTACTAACATAAAGAGGCAGCTCACTAATTGCAAGCGAGCTGAGACGAAACAGTTTGCATACTGCTCCATCGTGGTATCGTTCTTCCTGGAACGAATACCACTGTTCCAAATTCAGAGAGCTGTGGTGGCAGACCCATTACCACAAGAGCCTAGAATGGCTCGCTGGGTAGCACTGATGCCCAGGGTAGGAGGAGGCCAGGAGATGTCTTGGCATGCTAAGTTCTTCATATGGCTCCAACGACAGTTCATTGTGATCCAGGATTGGTTGTATGTAGGGACCCGTTTCATGGGAGACCCAGACCTTCCACTACCAGAGGGGGAGGAATGGGAGGAGGAGCTAGGTATGCACTCCTCGGTTTTGATGTTTTTTATTTTTGTTGTCTTTTTCGATACATGATTGTTCTAATAATGATTATATATGTGTAAGCAGATGTGGGTCCAGAGCGACCAGCCGGACTATCCCCTACAGTGCGAAGAGGCCAACCCACCGGCAGTGGGGGAGGAGTTGATCCATAATCTCGAGGGGCTTGCCCAAGGGATTCCTGGTTATGCCAGACTGGCAGATGTTCCTCTTACTTACCAGAGGCATACAGTAGGGGTGCCGACCCGTGTCCACCGTCTGCTGAGACGGTTGGTGCGGGCGGTGATGTGTTATCATGAGCACCATCGTGCTTAGGCTTCTAGACTTTATTTTCTACGTATGTATTTTTTGAGAGACATGTGTCTCAGATGTACTGGGAACACAGACTCTATCCAGACATGTACATTCTATTTTTTGAGCGCCTCAGTGCGCCACATGAATATCTAAATATATATATATATATATATATATATATAAGATAAATATATAATATAAATATATATACATGGTGTTTTTATTGTATCTTGTGTTATGAATTTACAAAGTGTGCAAGCCGTCCAATACATAATTAGCCAATGCATTGGTTATGCATTAAGTCTCTTGGAATGTGATGATAAGTTATGTAATCAAAATCTCTTTCCAATAACTTAACACGTAAATACAACCTTAAAATACGATGATCTCTGACGGAATATCGTCTGTTGAGCTGGTGGACTACAAGCTGCGAATCTAAGTTTACAACCAATGAGCGGATTCTGAGGTTAATCTCCTTGGCTAATAATTCAATTACAGCACTATATTCAGCCACATTGTTTGTTGTACAACCCAGACACACGCCTTGAATATCTACTAAATCACCATGAGGATCGTAGATCACCCATGCCGCAGATGACAGATTGCGAGTACTGCGGGAAGCACCATCAGCGAAACCAACGTAAGGTGATCCAGACATATGTTCAAGAAGCAAAAGACACAATAAGCGGCGATCACGCCGACACACTGAGATAAAAATTAAATAAACACGCACACACACAACACATTGTTAAAAATCATATGCATGTAAAAAATAAAAGAGAGAGCTCACATGATACTTGATTCAAGTCAAGCCCTTTTCAGGGCTTCGCCTTATCGCACTGATGCATAACCGGCCTAGATAATGTAAGCATCGCTCGGCCTGTTGTATAAAATGATCAATGGCACTGATGATCTGCCCATGCCCCCCGGCAGAGCGAGGTTTACAAGCTAGAGGATCAGTGCCCCCGTTAGCGGGGGTACCGAGGGTTGCAACAGAGTGCAATGAAGGATAAGAGCGAGCTGAGACCAAAGCAAGTGAAGCAAGGCTCGGAGGTGGGAGGGAGAACACACCCATAAGGGTAGGATCTTTAAAAAGCCCAGCTCCCACACTCTCAAACGGAACAGCGGTATGCTCAACGAATGGTAAGTTTCCCTCAAAAGAGGAAGCGAAGAAAGAAAGCTGGTCGACCGTGACGATTTTCCCTTGATGGGGGAAACGAATGGCACGGAAGAGGGATGAAGCCACGGCACGCATGGCTTACATCCAACTCCGGCCCAGAAGGAGGTTATATGTGAGATTTGCGTCAACAACCTCAACTTCTACTTCCACAGTCTTCCCTTCTAAGGTGATTGGTAGTCGTTGAAGAATACCATAAGGTTGGGATTCTCTCCCATCGAATGCTTCCAAGGTCGTTGGAGACTGACTCAGAGTCAGAGACCCGATCGCTTTCCAACATGCGATAGACATAATGCAGGTTGATGCGCCTTCATCAATGACTGTACGATGGATCGTTTTGGAATTGATGACGACTTGAATGAGGAAAGCGATCTGATGAGGCAGTCGAGGAACATGGCTCTCGAGGTCGAAGGTAATCAAATCTGAGTCCACTAGGTCGATGCCACCGATGGCCGATAGCAGGGACTTCCTCTGGGGGGGGAAACTCTGAAGGACCTCTAAGGCGGACATAGCCGACAGAGCCTGCGCTATGTCCACTACGATGCTATAGTGCTGGGCAGCATGAGCATTCAGAGTATAAGAATATCTTCTGAGTACCCCTTTGGGAGGGGGTCGGATTGTCGTCTCAGTACTCGGTCTCTCGATATGGAGGGGACCAGAGCTGGACGAAGGAGCACTTGAGGGACCTCTGGCTCCTTCCCGGCGGACAACGGATACTCCTTCGCTCGAGTTGTTATATGAACAAGAATAGTTCCAGCCATGAAGACCTGGGAACCGAAGGGAGAAGAAGAGGGACCAGCCACCATTTGAGTTTGCTGAGAGGGAAAGGGTTCTTTAAGAACCGCAAGGATCCCAGGAGCACCTTTCAACAAACGACTAACTTCGGACCGCCTAGGGCAGTCCTTAGTGTAGTGATCCTCCTCACAAATGAGGCAAGGATACTTGGGTTTGCATTTAGCTCCTTCCTCGGCTGGAGGTTTAGAGGATTCCTGTTTGGGTTGCTCGGATTTATTTTTCCCTTTCCCCTTTTCCTTTTTCTTTCCTTTCGAGGCCTTGCCCGCCGTGGTGGACTGGACGACATTGACCTTGGAAGTGTTACCAGAATTTAAACCACCCTGAGAATTGTTTTCGTTGGATGCACTTGACTTTTGCTTCCTAGGGTTCAATGATTTTTTAGAGGCCTGGTTCACAGAGCCAATGACTCCATCGACAGATGGTTTGGGCGGAGTCTTGGATGTACCGGGGCTCAGGGCATCCGGAAAGTACTCATACAAGGTACCAGACTGAGAGTAAACTAAGTCTAGGTACTGAGTGCGTGCGATCGCTTGCTCTTCAGTTACACAGGCTCCCATGGCAATGTCCCGTGCAATCTTGGGGACAAAGGAAGTCGTGAACCAGTCGGTGAGGAGTTGATCAGGAATCCAGAACTTGATCAACCTGTGACACCTTCTCCATTCATGAATATGATCAGAGATATGTGTAGCAGTATCCTACTTAAGAGACGTAAGGAGGTGAGTCCCTGTCTCGTACCGAATGGGTAACTGAAAGTGAGTAAGGAATGCCATGGCCAACGAATTGAAATCATGAAATGACGCGCGCGTCAATTCAATATACCATTTAGCTGTCGAACCAGTGAGGGTCCTCTGAAAGAGGCGAAGCCGAATCGAATCATCGAGCCATGAATTGGACGAACACCATAAGTGATACGTCATCACATGAGCTTGAGGGTCTTCCCCGGCTTTCCCGTCAAATTTGGGACAGTCACTAGGTATCTTGGTTGGAACTGGTGGCCATTGTGGATTGTGTAGAATGGGATCATTCGTTAACTTCGACACATCGGGCAGTTCCAACATCGCTAGAAATGGTGGCTATGGATTAAAGGACATCTATCCCGGATACGAGGTAGAGCCAGAATTCCATCCAGTTCCTGGTTGCCCCCATTGTCCTTGTCCCGATGGACCAGGTCCAAAAGGGCCTTGTCCAGAAGGAATTTGTCCGTAAGGGTTGTTTCCAGAACCGGGTTACTGGTTCTGCCCCCCAGCACCCCATTGGTTACCATACTGGCCAACAGGTTGTTGATAATTTTGATAAGGATTACCCTGCGGCTGTTGGTAATTTTGATACGGGGTATATTTATTTTTCCCCTGGGGTTGGTGGTACCCATACCCAGGTGGCATTTGATGACCAGGTTGGGATTGATACCCACCTGAATGCGAGGGTTGGGATTGGTACCCACCCGAAAAAGGAGGCTGGCCTGATACCCACCTGAATAAGGAGGCTGGGATTGATACCCACCTGAATAAGGAGGCCGGGATTGATACCCACCTGAATAAGGAGGCTGGGATTGATACCCGCTCGAGTAAGGAGGTTGGGATTGATACCCGCCCGAGTAAGGAGGATGGGATTGATACCCACCTGAATACGGAGGCTGGGATTGATACCCACCTGAATACGGATGTTGGGATTGATACCTACCTGAATAAGGAGGCCGAGATTGGTACCCACCTGCATGTTGGGCCGTTTGGCTGGAAGGTTGTCCTGGTTGGATCTGAGATGGCCCCGTTCGCCCAGAAGGCTGAGCTTGCTGAGCGAGGGGCTGCCCTTGCGCAACCGAGGATTGTCCTTGTTGACCAGATGGTTGCTGAGCGGTAGGCTGGCCTTGCTAAATGAAAGGCTGGCCCCCTTGCCCAGAAGGGTTGCCTTGCTGGTTTCCGGGTTGACCTTGCTGACCATAAGGTTGTCCCTGGTTCCCATAAGGTTGCCCCGAAGGGTAGCCTTGTTTGGTACCGGGTTGCCCTTGTTGAGCGTTGGGTTGTCCTGGGTTTCCAGAAGGTTGCCCAAGATATGTAAAAGACGGACCACTAGAGACCAAAGGTTGTCCCTAATTGGGTTGTCCTTGTGGGCCTCCCTATTGACCTGGGTAATTCTGGCCAGAATACTGCTGCCCATGATTAGGCTGCGAGTAAAGCTGTTGACCCTGTTAGGGTGGTCCTTGCTGTCATTGACTCTAATGGTACTGGCCACCACCATACCCGGTGGTACCCCAAGCCACGTTCAATGGAACAGAAGCCTCAACATAAGGCTCTTCAGGCAAGGAGGTATACAAGTAATGATTCTCAGGATGATAATACGGGCCTTGCCCATCTGGACTCTGGACATTACACAAGTACTGAAAATATGCCTCCTCTGCCATCATATGATCGGAAGCAGGAGGAGCACCACTTGTGGGGTGCACAACTCTAGTGGTATGTGTCGATTGACCACTTTGTGCCAGACCTCGAGATGGGCCTGCAGCAGAAGTGAGGAGTTGACGACGCGACACAGACAGTCAGGTTGGTTGGGACTATTGTAACAACAGTATGGTGAACTTGGGAAACAAATGGTCATGTGGTAGGGACGATGTTTTGATCCCACACAGAAGAGGAAGCTGCAGAGTTCATAGCATCCCTCAAAGATCTATAGCCCGCCGGTACCGTGATACCCAAAGGTGTAACGGTGTAGGGCGTGGAGATGATTGGAGATGTAGCCGAAATGGGAGTATCAATACTTGACATGACGGACGACCCACTCGACACAGGTGATGTGTTGCCCATATCAGAAGAAGCCATTAGAGACGGGACACCAACAGGAGTGGCGGGAAAATCCTCTTCAGAGGGCTCCCAAACAGGGTTCCAAGAAAATTCGCAGAATTCGTCCTCTGGAGCTCAAGAATTCAACGCTTGGATGCTCGAAACAATGGGAAGAGCGTCACAAACCGGTGTCTTAGGGGAAACAGAAGATGGAGACCCTTGGTCACTTGGGACAGGAGACGAAGTTGATGGATCCGCCAAGATGATCAAACAAAGACCCTAAGCAAACTAACGATAAGAGACCCTACTCAAAACTAAACGCACACAAGATCTACCAAGGTAAATGTTATCGTAGCCGAATAAATTTTATGACACCAGGACACAACTTGAACTTTTCATGTTTTAAGAGTCGAGAAAAGGACAAAAGGTGACTCTAGTCGCCTTCGAATGTTTTAAGAGCCCGAAGTGACAAATTCTCTATAGAGCCTTTTCTTTTACAAAGTCCGAAAAGGATCAAAAAGTGACTGCTCTGGAGAAACTAGGAAAAGGGGTTTACCAGACAATCCGTAAAACTGCTTATACACCTTGGCAATCGTATGATAACCAAGGACTTTCCGTACTGCAGTCAATCTTCCCGAATGTTGTGTTCGGTGCGTTACGGCTTGTAAGGCGGCAGACACGGCTTCCTATGGATAAAGGATGCAAAACTAGTGGAGTCTCCCCATATATATGCGACAGTACGTGGGAGCCCAAATCCGTGCTAGACCACAATTGAATCACACCGGGAGGAATCACCCAACCTTAATGCGAATGCAAGAGTGACTAGGTTTAACGACGCCAGAGCACGTCTCTAGCCTAGACCTCTAGAATGTTTGAATTATGTTCCAATGCGTTTTTAAGTAAATTCGGTTTATTTTATGGTTGATCTTTTAGTTAAGTTTCGGTTTAAGGCCCTACCGTATGTAATCTTCCACAAATTCCTAGATGCAAGCTACATGCGAAAGAAAGCCCTTTCGTTCGATGAATACTAATTACAAGAAGGTTAAGAGTTTCAATCAAACAAAACGAACTCAATCAACCAAACAACCTAATGCAGCTAATGGTGAATAAACAAAACTTTTTCTTTTCAATAATGCAAATAACGAAAAGTTCTATTTCATTCGTTGTTAAATGCAAAAGAGATTATTTGATTCCTTTCTACAAGCACAATGCACTAGAACGAATTTCGAAAGATAACAACACTGAGCAAAGAAGCAAATTAACCCACTGAAGACTCAATGAAATCCCAAGACACTAAAAAAAAAGTTCTCCAAATCGAAAAGAAAACAAGGCTTCGCACGAGCTACGTGATCTAAGCTCAAACAAAGCTAGAATGAAATCCAAGCAAACAAGAGCAAGTCGTTCGGAAATCACTCAAAAATACTTCAACAATCACTGAAGAAAATGTGAAAAGCAATCACAAGGTTAACCGGACAATCAAAGAACCCAAAACTCCCACGAGTTGCTCGACACACACGGCCACTAGATGCCCTAGGGTTGAGGTGTGAAATTGATGGAAAGAGGCAAACACCCGGAGGACAAAGGTTGCAAACCAGTCAAACAAGGCTTAAGCACATTCCAACAAATGAAAAAGAGGTGGCAAAAAGCAAATCCAAGCTCATACAACAAGAAAAACAAGTGGACCAAAACTACACGGCCTGGCGCGACTGTCAGGCTGCAACTCACGCTAACAAACGATTGGTGCGTGTTGTCAGTTAGCAACAAGGGCCACTAGCGCGACTGTGAAGGCAAAAAGCGCGCTAATAAAGTTTTCCAATTTCAAAAGAAAAATACGCAGTCTAGGGCTCGGGTCACAAGCTTAAAGGAAGTCAAAAAGTATAGGGGTAGCAAGAAATTCGATCCAAAGGCTTATCTAAGCAAGCAATCAAAGAAAAACCAAAGAGACAAGACAAACTCCAAGTTGTTTAGTTTGTAAGCCAAACCAGAGATCGACTGAAGCGGCTTTGACCTACTTCACTACTGCAAAGCAATAGTGTTTCGAAGGCTATCTGGCCGTGTTTCAGACTCCTTCTAAGTTTACAAATCAAGACAACAAGCTAAAGTCCCCAGCGGAGTCGACAAATTGTTGGAGAGGTAAATCCCCTCTACGGATAGAGGCAATCCCTACTAGCCCAGAACGGGTCTAGCAACAATCAAGCAATGCTATCACGCAAGTTCCTAATTGCAAATAAAGAGTAGGTGATGAAGACCTACTTGAGATCCAACGCTTTAGTTCGTAGGAGAGATGGCGCTCGCGTTCCTTTGCCTTGGCCGGTCACGATCCTCCACTATCCACGTGAATGGACACCTGCACACAAAGAGAACAAATAAAAACCCAAGCGTGAAATCTAATATATGAAATTATACATCAGTCAGGAAGGATATAATTCAACATCAACCATTACAAGTACAACGAGAATGGAACCATAATGATAGTCATCTATTTATTAATATTCAACAAAGGAGAATACAACCAGCATCCTGACGTCGAGTCCTCCTTTGGCTGGGTGCTCAGCTACACAAGTCTTGCAAAATCTTGAAGGGGTGAGGAACAAGCTCTCTCTCTCTTTAGTGACAAAGTCTCCTTACTTAGGGAAAGCCTTGGATACAAAGAAGGCTTCTTGCAACTCCAACCTTTTTATGTCTTCCTTTTAGCACAAGTATTGCCACAAGAGTCAAAGCTATTAGAACCAGAACTAGCTTGTCCAAGCCATGGGGACAAGCTTTTACAGAGGAGAAGGAAGAGATAAGGTCAATCCCCCACAATCATGGATTTGGCTTCATCACTTGGAAACTTCCATGGGATGGTGGCTAACAACTTTCCATCTAAGGAGATTCGAAGCCAAACCATCCTCACTCAACTTGGAATCAGTTTGGTGAATGAGGTGGATAGAAACTTCGGAGGTTTGAGTGGTTGAGAATTTTGCCCAAACTGGTTGGCGCGATTGCGACTCTGAGACAGAGCGCCAATGGCGCGCCCTTCCTTTAGGATTTTCCCCATTGGCACGGGCATAACACAGGGTACCCGCGCTAATGCAAAAAGGGCTATTTTTACGGGCAATGAGTAGGAGATGTCTTAAGGGCATATGAAGCTCATGTTTAGAGGTAAATAAGGCAAGAGGTTTCAAGTCTTTTCACTTCTCACAAGTCCCAGAATGGGTCCTCCAAGATGCGGGAGAGGGGTAACAGGGACGGTGACAAATGGTGACAAATTACTGTGTAACAGATGCCCCCTAAAGCATGAGGCCCGAGAGAGAGAGGGGTGAAGTGCTTTACAAGAACATGTGTGACTAAAACACTGGCGCCGAAGAACCTGCGAAAAGAAGTACAACTGATATCTCAAGTACATGATATATATGTGGTATGGGTGCAGCCATCCGATAAGGATCCATAAATGGACTCAAGTATGGTCACAGCCATCCAATTGAATGAGTCATGTAATGATTACAAAAATCCACAAAATGCAACCCGGATGTAAAACATGCACAATCCGGGGTCTTGCGCTCCAATTCGACCTGAACACAGTACAAGTTCAAGCATGTGAATATAGGAGTCGAAGTCGAACATGCATGAACATCGTCTGATTACCAGCCAATGATGAAAGTTGTTAACAGACGCGAGAGGTGCCACCAATAATGACGATGGTCCTCAAGGTACTCTAGGTACAATCCACGGTGTGCGAATGAATGAGCCGGTGTCGAACACCCATAGAGTCATCCGATCGGAGGCCAATGATGAAAACCTCACGTCGAACACGAAGAACTTGCCATTGAGGCATGCAGGCTCCAAGGTACCTGAAGGGAGTCTCTAGGTCACCTTCCTGGATAATGAGCTGAAGTCGAACAGGAAGTGATCTTCGTCGAAGGTGGGCCATAATTCTCCCACATCATCGACACGAGACCGAAAGAGACAATATGGTTTTGTGAGATATCGGAGGGAGGTTGAGTATTCTTGCAGAGGCAACTTCTCTGAACATATCGGCGCCACAACGACGGATTTGGCAGTATTTGAGGTCAAATGATCAGGGGTCATGATGACAAGACGATGAGCAGATGAATGGTCAAAACCCAAACCCATGGAGGAAAATGTGAGACGAGATGAGATGCCCCCACCCAGACATGAATGCAAACAGTGCCATGTTCAAGAGCGACATACTGCCGATGACGACGATTATGATTCCTTTATTTCCCCCACCATTTCTAGCGAGTACCCCGGTTATTTTTGGATGACAAGCTTGACGGGGGTAGCATATGCTTGAAGAGCGTCATTTCAACAGAATCCGATGTCATTTAAGTTTTAACGAGTTTGACAAAGGAATAACTCGACATCTTTTCATGTTTAGAGAGTTTGAAAAGACAGCGAAAAGAAGACTCCGGGGGTGTCCTTTTTCGTAAAGTTGTGTCTCTCGAGCCCGAAAAAGTATAAAACGATGCTCGAAAGAACCACCCGATCATTACGACCGAGGAGTACTTTTCATGAGTAGTGATTATGATCTGAGAAAGTAAAAAGCGATCAAAACCACGTCGCTTCGTGATCGTTAACGAACCGGAAACGACAAGGGTCTGACAATCTTTTCGTTTTTAAACGGTCGGAAAAGGGTTTAAAGACGACAGCCTCTCATTTACATTTAACGAGTCGAGAGGAATAACTCGACAATCTTTTCATCTTTAAACGGTCAGAAAAGAGCTAAAAGAAGACCTCCATTTTTATTCTCTTTAGCGAGTCAAAAAGGGAAAAAATACTCAGCAATCTTTTCATATTTTACGAGTCAGAAAAGAGCTTAAAGGTGACTCAGGTATGGGTTCATTTTTACACAAGCTTGGACCATGGAGAACTCTGCTTGGATTCGGTTTCATGTTTACACAAACTTGAAACGAAAAACTATGCTTGTTATAAGTTCGCATGCCCCCAACATAACGATGCAAAACGAGGTACATGTCCCCCAAGCTTCATTGCATTCAACAAAGTGGATGGAATGAAGTTTCACTTTCGAGATCTTGGAACGAATCGACTTGTATTTTACGAGGTCTTAATCAAAAGACTCGATTTGGAAAGGGGATTGTTTCTTTTTTTAACGAGGTTGACACAGTAAAAGAACTACCCTCATAACCCTTGTTTCATTTTTTAACGAGCTTGACACAAGAGCAAGAACTATGCTTGGACCAGACCTAGTTTCATTTTTTAAGGAGCTTGACATAGGAAAGCGAACTATGCTCCATCTAGACCTAGTTTCATTTTTTAAGGAACTTGACACAGGAAAGCGAACTATGCTCCGTCTAGACATATTTTCATTTTTTAAGGAGATTGACACAGGAAAGCGAACTATTCTCCGTCCAAACTTCATCATAATGAACAGGAAGTTGGGGCTTCCAAGAGTGGTTCTCCCGGTGGGAGGTCAACATCTCAGAAGTCAGGACCCAATGCCCCCAGGACACTATTCACGACAGCATCATCACTGGATACAGGCATGGGATAAGTGGCCACGTAGTTGATTTGCGGGGGGGCAGATACAACTGATGGATAAAAACTAGGAGGGGAGGACAACTGCTCAGGAGGCATCGGGGGACTAATGAATGACAATTGATTGATAGTCACCATTCTTCCATCGTGTGGAAAGCAAACCACACGGAAAAGTGAAGAGACAAGGGCCCCCATAGCATAAACATAGTCGCGACCAAGGAGAAGACTGAAATCTAAACAACCTTGGGGTAACCAACACGTCGATATAGACGGTTTTACCTCCCAAAGTAATAGGGAACTTCGGGAGGACTCCTAGAGATGGACATGCTCCTTCGTCGAAAGCCAACAGATTCTGCATGACTGGCCCAAGCTGCAGGGAACCTAAAGCTTGCTAAGTAGTGTACGACATAAGATTGACCGACGCACCTTCATCCAGAACAGTGCCAGGTACTGCCTTATCACAGGCAAGTACCGTAATCTGGAAAGGCACATGGGATGAAAGGCGGAAAGCGGTTAGGTGACTCCAATCAAAGGAGATGGCCAAACCGCTTTGTGGGGGAATCGTATGATCACCCCCATGCTCCATAGGAACCAAAGAGGGACTTTCGGGAGCAGCTGGGATAGGAGAGTCATTTCTAGACTCAGGGGAATCTGAGGAGACGAGAAGAACATGGGAATTACGCCCTTCCAAAACAGAGTGATCAGGTGGTGAACTCGAGTCAACACTCTTTCCGACCAATAGTTGGTCTGGAACAGGCTGGGCAGAGCCAAGTTCAGGAAGAGGAGGCTGGACAAGAGAGGAATTTGAACCAATCTCGTTGCCAGCAGGGGACGATCTGCAGCTGCAGAAAGACGTTGATATCCAACGGGGAGTTGGGGTGAGGGAGCCGCGAGACTTTCCATGACGTCGGAGGCTTTATCCATGAGCGGACAAAGGTGAAGGGGATGATTGCCTTCACAAAGTCTGCAAGGGATTCAAATCTTCCCTGTTCCTTTACTATTCCCAACTGATAGGGTAGCATCGCTGTGAGATTCAGAGGGCGATGAGGGGCGGGCCGGATCGTGGGACCATACTTCTAAGACCCTGGGAATGCCAGGAGAATCGCGAAGAAGGTGGTCATCCTTGCACAATCTACAAGGAAACTTGACTTTCCGCGGAGGAGCAGAAGGTGGCCCGACTTCAGGTGTACTCGAGGGGGTAGTTGCGCTTTTAGCCTCTCCTTTGAGAGCCTTCTTCTTCTTTGTCTTCTTCTTCTTCTTCTTCTTAGCCACTTGGTTACTCGAATCGAGACTTTCACCAGGTGAAGTAGAAGATGAGGACGTAGAAGTGGGCGTAGAAGGGGAGAGGTCCACCTTAGTATCAACATGAGGTTGTTCAGGTGGAGGGACTGATTGATCAGTAGGTGAGACAACAGGGACCAGAGAGGTTGAGAACAACCAAACAGGCAACCCAACAGTTAACCCTGGGAGGGACAACGTTGCCATGTAAGGAGCACCAACATTCCCGAGAGGAGGGAAATGACCAAGATTCTCGTCAGGGGGGGAACTTGGGTTGGTGAACCCCGAAAAAGTTGCCATCAAGAACGAAAAAGAAACCTACTCAAGCTAACGCGAACAAGACCTAACCGGGCAAATGTGAATGCGACCGAATAAATTTTAAGACAAAGGAACTGAACTTGACCTTTTCATGTTTTAAGAGTCGAGAAAAGGACAAAAAGGTGACTCTAGTCGCCTTCGAATGTTTTGAGAGCCCGAAGTGACAAATGCTCTATAGAGCCTTTTCTTTTAGAGAGTCCGAAAAGGATCAAAAAGTGACTGCTCTGGAGAAACTAGGCAAAGGGGTTTACCAGACAATCTGTAAAACGGCTTATACACCTTGGCAATCATATGAAAACCAAGGACTTTCCGTACTGCAGTCAATCTTGCCGAATGCTGTGTTCGGTGCGTTACGGCTTGTAAGGCAGCAGACACGGCTTCCTATGGATAAAGGATGAAAACCTAGTGGAGTCTCCCCATATATACGCGACGGTACGCGGGAGCCCAAATCCGTGCTAAACCACAATTGAATCACACCAGGAGGAATCACCCAACCTTAATGCGAAAGCAAGAGTGACTAGGTTTAACATGCCGGAGCACGTCTCTAGCCTAGACCTCTAGAATGTTTGCATTATGTTCCAATGCGTTTTTAAGTAAATTCTGTTTATTTTATGGTTGATCTTTTAGTTAAGTTTCGGTTTAAGTCCCTACCGTATGTAATCTTCCACAAATTCCTAGATGCAAGCTACATGCGAAAGAAAGCCATTTCATTCGATGAATACTAACTACAAGAAGGTTAAGAGTTTCAATCAAACAAAACGAACTCAATCAACCAAACAACCTAATGCAGCTAATGGCGAATAAACAAAACTTTTTATTTTCAATAATGCAAATAACGAAAAGTTCTATTTCATACGCTGTTAAATGCAAAAGAGATTATTTGATTCCTTTCTACAAGCACAATGCACTAGAACGAATTTCGAAAGATAACAACACTGAGCAAAGAAGCAAATTCACCCAACGAAGACTCAATGAAATCCCAAGACACTAAAAAAAGTTCTCCAAATCGGAAGGAAAACAAGGGTTCGCACGAGCTACGTGATCTAAGCTCAAACAAAGCTAGAATGAAATCCAAGCAAACAAGAGCAAGTTGTTCGGAAATCACTCAAAAATACTTCCAATCACTGAAGAAAATGCGAAAAGCAATGACAAGGTTAACCAGACAATTAAATAACCCAAAGCTCCCACGGGAGGCTCGACACACACGACCACTAGATGCCCTAGGGTTGAGGTGTGAAATCGATGGAAAGAGGCAAACACCCGGAGGACAAAGGTTGCAAACCAGTCAAATAAGGCTTAAGCACATTCCAGCAACTGAAAAAGAGGTGGCAAAAAGCAAATCCAAGCTCAGATAGCAAGCAAAACAAGTGGACCAAAAAACTACACGGCCTGGCGCGACTGTTAGGCTGCAACTCACGCTAACCAGTGATTGGCATGCGTTGTCAGTTAGCAACAAGGGCCACTAGCGCGACTGTGAAGGCAAAAAGCGCGCTAATAAAGTTTGCCAATTTCAAAAGAAAAACGCAGTCCAGGGCTTGGGTCACAAGCTTAAAGCAAGTCAAAAAGTACACGGGTAGCAAGAAATTCGATCCAAAGGCTTATCTAAGCAAGCAATCAAAGAAAAACCAAAGAGACAAGACAAACTCCAAGTTGTTTAGTTTGTAAGCCAAACCAGAGATCGACTGAAGCGGATTTGATCTACTTCACTACTGCAAAGCAATAGTGTTTCGAAGGCTATCTGGCCGTGTTTCAGACTCCGTCTATGTTTACAAATCAAGACAACAAGCTAAACTCCCTAGTGGAGTCGCCAAATTTTTGGAGAGGTAAATCCCCTCTACGGATAGAGGTGATCCCTACTAGCCCAGAATGGGTCTAGCAACAATCAAACAATGCTATCACGCAAGTTCCTAATTGCAAATAACGAGTAGGTGATGAAGACCTACTTGAGATCCAACTCTTTGGTTCATAGGAGAGATGGCGCTCACGTTCCTTTGCCTTGGCCGGTCACGATCCTCCACTATCCACGTGAATGGACACCTGCACACAAAGAGAACAAACACAAACCCAAGCGTGAAATCTAATATATGCAATTATACATCAGTCAGGAAGGATATAATTCAACATCAACCATTACAAGTACAACGAGAATGGAACCATAATGATAATCATCTATTTATTAATATTCAACAAAGGAGAATACAACCAGCGTCCTGACGTCAAGTCCTCCTTTGGCTGGTTGCTCAGCTACACAAGTCTTGCAAAAGCTTGAAGGGGTGAGGGACAAGCTCTCTCTCTCTTTAGTGACAAAGTCTCCTTACTTAGGGAAAGCCTTATGGATACAAAGAAGGCTTCTTGCAACTCCAACCTTTTGATGTCTTCCTTTCAGCACAAGTATTGCCACAAGAGTCAAAGCTATTAGAACTAGAACTAGCTTGCTCAAGCCAAGGGAACAAGCTTTTATAGAAGAGAAGGAAGAGATAAGGTCAATCCCCCACAAACATGGATTTGGCTTAATCACTTGGAAACTTCCATGGAATGGTGGCAAACAACTTTCCATCCAAGGAGATTCGAAGCCAAACCATCCTCACTCAACTTGGAATCAGTTTGGTGAATGAGGTGGATAGAAACTTCGGAGGTTTGAGTGGTTGAGAATTTTGCCCAAACTGGTTGGTGCGATTGTGACTCTGAGACAGAGCGCCAATGGCACGCCCTTTCTTTAGGATTTTCCCCATTGGCACGAGCATAACACAGGGCACCAGCGCTAATGCAAAAAAGGCTATTTTTAAGGGCAATGAGCAGGAGATGTCTTAAGGGCATATGAAGCTCATGTTTAGAGGAGAATAAGGCAAGTGGTTTCAAGTCTTGTCACTTCTCACAAGTCCCGGAATGGGTCCTCAAAGATGCAGGAGAGGGGTAACAGGGACGGTGACAAACGGTGACAAATTACTGTGTAACAGATGCCCCCTAAAGCATGAGGCCCGAGAGAAGAGAGGGTGAAGTGCTTTACAAGAACATGTGTGACTGAAACACTGCCGTCGGAGAACCTGCGAAAAGAAGTACAACTGATATCTCAAGTACATGATATATATGTGGTATGGGCGCAGCCATCCGTAACATAGTATAAAACTGGATCCTGGGCATGGACGCAGGCATCCGACGAGGATCTATAAATGAACTCAGGCATGGTCGCAACCATCCAATGAAGAGTCATGTAATGATTACAAAAATCCACAAAACGCAACTCGGATGTAAAATATACACAATCCGGGGTCTTACGCTCCTACTCGACCCGAACACAGTACAAGTTCAAGCATGTGAATATAGGAGTCGAAGTCGAACATGCATGAACATCGTCTAATTACCAGCCAATGATGAAAGTTGTTAACAGACGCGAGAGGTGCCACCAATAATGACGATGGTCCTCAAGGTACTATAGGTACAATCCATGGCGTGCGAATGAATGAGCCGGTGTCGAACACCTGTAGCGTCATTCGATCGGAGGCTAGTGATGAAAAACCTCGCGTCGAACATGAAGAACCTGCCATTGAGGCATGCAGGCTCCAAGGTACCTAAAGGGAGTCTCTAGGTCACCTTCCTGGATAATGAGCTGAAGTCGACAGGAAGTGATCTTTGTCGAGGGTGGGCCATAATGTTTCCCACATCATCAACACGAGACGGAAAGAGACAATATGTTTTGTGTGAGATATCGGAGGGAAGTTGAGTATTCTTGCAGAGGCCAACTTCTCTTGAACATATCGGCGGCACAACGTCGGATTTGGCAGTATTTGAGGTCAAATGATCAGGGGTCGTGATGACGAGACGATGAGCAGATGAACGGTCAAATAAGATAGCCCAAACCCATGGAGGCAAATGTGAGACGAGATGAGATGTCCCCACCTAGACACGAATGTAAATAGTGCCATGTTCAAGAGCGACATACTGCCGATGATGACGATTATGATTCCTTTATTTCCCCACCATTTCTGGCGAGTACCCCGATTATTTTTGGATGACAAGCTTGACGGGGATAGCATATGCTTGAAGGGCGTCATTTCGACGGAATCTGATGTCATTAAGTTTTAACGAGTCTGACAAAGGAAGAACTCGGCGGCTTTTCATGTTTAGAGAGTTTGAAAAGACAATGAAAAGAAAACTCCAGGGGTGTCCTTTTTCGTAGAGTTGTGTCTCTCAAGCCCGAAAAAGTATAAAACTATGCTCAAAAGAACCACCCGATCATTACGACCGAGGAGTACTTTTCGTAAGTAGTGACATTGATCTGAAAAAGTAAAAAAGTGATTGATATCACGTCGTTTCGTTTCCATTAACGAACCTGAAACGACAAGGGTCCGACAATCTTTTCATGTTTTATATGGTCGGGAAAAAGAGTTTAAAAACGACCACCTCTTATTTACTTTTAACGAGTCAAGAGGAATAACTCGGCAATCTTTTCACGTTTAGCGAGTCAGAAAAGAGCTAAAAGATGACTCCATATTGACTTTTTCGTGTATTTACCTAGTCTAAAAAAGTATAAAATACAACTCGTTTCACCGTTGAAGCTGTGCAAGAGACCTGTCGTTGCACAAGAAGTAAACGTAAAACCCATTTTCGACCAAAAGTAAATTAAAATACTCAAAAATAACCTTTTTAAACCAAAAATGAGTTAAAAATCTTATAAATAGGGTGAAAATGTAAAATTAAAATTACTTTTACCATTTTACCTCTTGAAGAGTGAAAAGAGTTCATTTGGGAGGCAAACTTCAGGAGGCGATTGCGATCAATCCAGGCAACCATTCGCGACCTTGTCAGTTCCAGGTAAGAGGCGCTTCCCTTAGCTCCATTTTCATTCCATTTATAATTCATTTAGTTCCTGATTGGGCCCTAGCAAGGGGGAATTACAAAATTAGGGCTTCGCCCCATTGGCGTGGGTATCCAGCGCGGACCCGTGCCATTAGCGCGACTGTTTTAAGAACAGTCGCGCTAACTACGCAACCCAATTTTTCCCATGTTTTTGCCCGTTCAAAATGAATTTTTTCTGGTTTAGCATTTATCTAATGTTCTAATGAAGTCAATTTTGTCCTTGTGGGTGCAGTAAACCGGCCAAAATGGTGGTATTATGGAAAGAGCGAGAACATGACATTATTAATGCCTCGGCCATTGAGGACGAAGGGTGCATGAACGCCCTGAGGGACTGCGGCCTTAAGAAATTCTTCCTTACATCATCCATACAGGTGCAAACTAAGTTGCTGCAGTTTATCATTGATGCTTGGGACGTAGACGACCAAGTGTTTCATCTGCGGAATCAGACCTTGGAGCTTGAGGTCTCCGATGTGTATTTCATTATGGGATTGTCGTGGAGAGGGGCGGTTCCTATCCTGACAGGTAGTAGACCTCCTGGGGAGAGGGTTGGTGAAGTGAAAGCTCGAGTGTGCCCCGAAGCACAATTTGGGCAGCAGAGTGCAAAGGTGTTGATCACCACCATCTGGGATTTGATGCTGAAAGCCATCCTCTTCACCATCACACGCACAGCTGGGGTACAAGTGCCCCATGAGGCCAGCAAGAACCACTTGATCCTAGCAACTGAATGCCTCAGTCCGACTGTTTTTAACTGGGCTGTCGCGGTGACTACTAACATTAAAAGGCAGCTCACTAATTGCAAGCGAGCTGAGACGAAACATTTTCCATATGGCTCCATCGTGGTATCGTTCTTCCTGGAACGAATACCACTATTCTAGATTCAGAGAGCTGTGGTGGCAGATCCATTGCCACAAGAGCCTAGAATGGCTCGTTGGGCAGCACTGATGCCCAGGGGAGGAGGAGGCCAAGAGATGTCTTGGCATCCCGAGTTCTTCATATGGCTCCGACGATAGTTCATCGCGATCCAGGATTGGGCGTATGTAGGGACCAGTTTCATGGGAGACCCAGACCTTCCACTACCAGAGGGAGAGGAATGGGAGGAGGAGCTAGGTATGCACTCCTTGGTTTTGATGCTTTCTATTTTTTTTGTCTTTTTCGATACATGCCTGTTCTAATGATGATTATATCTATGTGCAGATGTGGGCCTAGAGCGACTAGCTGGGCTATCCCCTACAGCGCGAAGAGGCCAACCCGCAACCGACCCACCGGCAGTTGGGGAGGAGTTGATTCACAATCTCGAGGGGCTTGCCCAAGGGATTCCTGGTTATGCCAGACTGGCAGATCTTCCTCTTGCTTACCAGAGGCATACAGTAGGGGTGCCGACTCGCGTCCACCGTCTGCTGAGACGATTGGTGCGGGCGGTGATGTGTTATCATGAGCACCACCGTGCTTAGGCTTCTAGACTTTATTTTCTGCATATATATTTTTTGAGAGACATGTGTCTCAGATGTACTGGGAATACAAACTCTACCCAGACATGTACATTCTATTTTTTGAGCACCTCAGTGGGCCACACAATATATATATATATATACATGGTGTTTTTATTGTATCTTATGCTTCCTGTATTTTGTTGATTTACATATTGTACAAATGGCTGTCCAATACATAATTAGCCAATGCATCGGTTACTGCATTAAGTCTCCTTGGAATGTGATGATAAGTAATGTAATCAAAATCTCTTTCCAATAACTTAACACGTAAATACAACCTTAAAATACGATGATCTCTGACGGAATATCGTCCGTTGAGCTGGTGGACTATAAGTTGCGAATCTAAGTTTACAACCAATGAGCGGATTCCAAGGTTAATCGCCTCGGCTAATAATTCAATTACAACACTATATTCCGCCACATTGTTCATTGTAGAACCCAGACACACTCGAATGTCTACTAACTCACCATGAGGATCGTAGATCACCCATGCCACAGATGACAGATTGTGAGTACTGCGGGAAGCACCATCAGCGAAACCAACGTAAGGTGATCCAGACATCTGTTCAAGAAGCAAAAGACACAATAAGCGGCGATCACGCCAACACACTGAGATAAAAATTAAATAAACACACACACACACAACACACTGTTCAAAAGCATATGCATGTACAAAATAAAAGAGAGAGCGTCTGGACTCAGGCATAATATTTCTTAAGATACAGCCCATTGCGGGGCCTGTCCAAGGGATTGCCTTCATAATCTATCATCTCATAGGCACCTTTTTGTAAAACTCTTTTCACAATATAGGGCCCATGCCACATTAGCTCGAGTTTTCCTGCCCCCAGCTTATCGTTAGCTTGATCGTAGAGCAGTACTAGATCTCCCTCGATGAAAGAGCGGGGATTAACAGTGTTATCGAAGTGAGTTTTCACTCGCTTCTTTTGAGCTTCGATAGCTAGGGAGGCTAGACAACGTGTCTCATCCAATCGTTCCAAGTAAAGAAGCCGCTCTTCTACATGAGTAGTATCGGGGAGTAACTTGACGGCTAATTTGAGTGAAGGAGTCTCACACTCAATGGGAAGGGTTGCCTCCAGTCCATATACTAACTGAAAAAGGGGTGAAACCGGTGGCGTCCTTCATGGAGGTCCGGTAGGCCCACAAAGCGGAGAACAACATCAAATGCCAACTAGACTTGTGCATGCCAACAGTTATTTGAAGCATCATGACCAAGACCTTGTTCACGGCTTCCACTTGAACGTTTGCCTAAGGATAGTATGGAGTCGAACTATCATGCCTAAGTCCTAGTTGGGTTGTCAACTCGGCCATCATATGATTACGGAAATTTTTTCCGTGATCGGTGACAATGGCTTGTGGAACCCCGAACCGAGAAATAACATGGTTAAATAGAAACTGCTCCGCGGTATGACCGTCTTCCAACAATGTGGGCATCGCCTCGGCCCATTTTGTAAAGTAATCTACAGCAACGATGATGTAACCATGCCCCCCGGCCGAGCGAGAGTTACATGTCACATAATCAATGCCCCATTTGGCAAAGGGGCCTACGGTCACAACAGGGTGCAGCAGGGCCGGGGGCACATGCATCTTCCGTTGGTAAATCTGACATTCGTGACAAGAACGGACGACAAGAATGCAGTCCTTGAAAATGGAAGGCCAAAAGTAGCCATCACGGAGGATTTTCTGTGCGGTGGCATATCCAGACATGTGACCGCCACAAGCATCGGAGTGGCAGTCATTTAGAACTCTTTCAGCTTCTTCGAAGGTTAAGCATCGGCAAAGAACCGAATCAACACAGAGGCGGTACAGGGCGTCCCCAACTATGCGATATGGTTGGGCTTGGTGACGAATCCGTCGACGAGCATCTTTCGAGGTCTCGGGGTGGAAGGAGGACATCTGCAAGTAGACAATGATGTCCCCATACCAAGGATCGAGGGTGCTGATAAGGAAAAGAGTTTCATCTGGAATAGACTCCTCTATCTATGAGGAAGTAGCGGCGAATGGCAAGGAACACAAAATTTCAGCAAAGACAAGTGATTTCTTGGACTTGGCCGCAGTAAATTCCAAGTCAAACTCTTGGATGATTACGATCCACTTTGAGTATTTGCCCCCCAGCAATTGTCGTGAAAGGATGTAGGTCATGGGGTTGCAATCTGAAATCACTGTCGTAGTATGCAACAAAATGTAGTGACGGAAACGTTGGACGGCGCAGACAGCAGCGAGGGCCAACTTCTCGACGTATGCATATCGAGTCTCTGTATCTAGTAAGTTGCGACTAAGATAATAAATGACGTGTTCGATGCCATCATCGTCGTCTTGGACCAAAACCATACCGATAGTGGTATCGACCGCGGCCAAATATAGTGTATAGTCACGATGATAATTTGGAGGCTGCAACAAAGGGGCGGAAACTAGGAGAGTTTTGAGACGAGCAAAAGACTCCTCAGCTATGGCATCCCATCGGAATGGGGTGTCATGCTTAAGTAACCAGGTAAAACCCTTTGCCACTTCGGCATAGTTTGGGATGAACTGTCTGAGAAAATTAGCTTTTCCCTGCAAGCTCTGTAGTTGTCGCAAAGTTGCAGGGGGAGGAAGATTCACAATTGCCTCGACTTTAAGGGGATCCAAACGAATTCCCTCTCGGGAGACGATAAACCCGAGAAGTCGACTAGATCGATGCAGAAGACACATTTATGTGGATTTAATCAGATATTATAGTGTCGACAACGAAGAAAAATCTCACGAAGATGCGATGGGTGGTCCGCGCGCTTAGCTGAATGAGCGGGAAGGTCATCCAGATAAGGCTGTACGATGTGCCTGATATCGTGGAAGGCATAAGACATCGCAAGCTGAAAGGTAGAGCCGGCATTCTTAAGACCGAAGGGGAGTTTTTTGTAAGAAAAAGTGCCCCACGGACAGATGAAGGCCGTCTTGTGTTGATTAGCCGGGGTGAGATTAATCTGGTTGTAACCAGAGAAGCCGTCCATGAAAGAATATATTTCGCTACCCGCACACTCATTAATGAGTTGATCAATGAATGGCGTGGGATAGTTGTCTTTTGGGCAAGCTCTATTAATGTCGCGATAATCGACACAGACGCGAATGGTACCTTGTTTTTTATCGACAGGGACAATATTTGAGACCCAATCTGTCAGTGGGATGGGATAAATGAATCCAGCTTTAAGAAGCTTTTCAACCTCTGCTTTGATAGCTGTCGCCGTATGGGGGTGCACGGGACGCAAACGCTGACGAACAGGTTTGGCCCCGGGATACGTCGGTATCTCGTGCACTACTATGGATGTATCAATACTGGGAATTTCTTCATAGGACCATGCAAAGACGTCGCGAAATTCGCAGAAGAGTGCGATATAAATCTGAATCTCCTCAGGAGTGCAGGTGACTCCTATATAAATGTTCTCGACAATCCTTGGCTTAACAGAGATGTCGATAGGTTGTGTCTGTGTGATGTTCCCTAGATTCCCTTCGGACGATGTGTGATAAATCTGAATGGGCGTCTGAAGAGGTTGAGAAGGGAGACATGGAGCAAACCACTCGAGACAAAGCAGTGTTTCCCAAAGGGTAGGGAGAAAGGAGGAACAGTGGTGAAGAGGAAACCACGGACGTTCTTCTAGAGACATAGTCTCTATGATTTTCCGAACCAGGGGGGAAATCATCTAAGTCAAGAGCCCCACTCGTGACGGTGGGTTGATCATGAGAGGCCGATGCAGCAACAATTTCGATGTAGTTGAGCTCAGCTGGACTCAACGGCATCTCCTCACCCCAAGATTCTATATAGTCGATGGAGGGGAGGGTCCAAGGATCAGAACGAACTGACATCATGGAGATCGAGGCGAGGTTGGGAGGTGGGAGGGAGAAAACACCCATAAGGGCGGGTTCTTTGAAGAGCCCGGCTCCCACACTCTCAAACGGAATGGAGGTATGCTCAACGAATGGTACGTTTCCCTCAAAAGAGGAAGCGAAGAAAGAAAGCTGGTCGACCGTAACAATTTTCCCTTGATGGGGGAAATGAATGACACAGAAGAGAGATGAAGCCATGGCACGCATGGCATACGTCCAACTCCGGCCCAGAAGGAGGTTATATGTGAGATTTGCGTCAACAACCTCAACTTCTACTTCCACAGTCTTCCCTTCTAAGGTGATTGGTAGTCATTGAAGAATACGATAAGGTCGGGATTCTCTGCCATCCAATGCTTCCAAGGTCGTTGGAGACTGACTTAGAGTCGGAGACCCAATCGCTTTCCAACACGCAATAGAAATGATGCAGGTTGATGCGCCTTCATCAATAACTGTACGATGGATCATTTTGGAATTGATGATGACTTGAATGAGAAACGCGATCTGATGAGACAATTGAGGAACATGGCTCTCAAGGTCGAAGGTAATCAAATCCGAGTCCGCTGGGTCGATGCCACCGATGGCCGATAGCAGGGACTTCCTCTAGGGGGGGAAACTCTAAAGAACCTCTAAGGCGGACATAGCCGACGAAGCCTGCGCTAAGTCCTCTATGATGCTATAGTGCTGGGCAGCACGAGCATTTAGATTATAAGAAGATCTTCTGAGTACCCCTTTGGGAGGGGGTCGGATTGTCATCTCAGTACTCGGTCTCTCGATATGAAGGGGACCAGAGCTAGACAAAGGAGCACTTGAGGGAACCTCTGGCTCCTTCCCGGCAGACGATGAATACTCCTTCGCTCGAGTTGTTACATGAATAGGAATAGTTCCAGCCATGAAGACCTGGGAACCGAAGGGAGAAGAAGAGGGATCAGCCACCATTTGAGTTTGCTAAGAGGGAAAGGGTTCTTTAAGAACTGCAGGGACCCCAAGAGCACCTTTCAACAAACGACTAACTTCAGACCATCTAGGGCAGTCCTTAGTGTAGTGATCGTCCTCACAAATGAGGCAAGGATACTTGGGTTTGCGCTTAGCTCCTTCCTTGGCTGGAGGTTTAGAGGATTCCTATTTGGGTTGCTCAGATTTATTTTTCCCTTTCCCCTTTTCCTTTTTCTTTCCTTTCGAGGCCTTGCCCACCGTGGTGGACTGAACGACGTTGACCTCGGAAGTGTTACCAAAATTTAAACCACCCTGAGAAGTGTTTTCGTTGGATGCACTTGACTTTTGCTTCCTAGGGTTCGATGACTTTTTAGAGGTCGGGTTTACAAAGCCAATGACTCCATCGACAGATGGCTTGGGCAGAGCCTTGGATGTACCGGGCGTTGGGGCATCCGGTAAGTACTCATACAAGGTACCAGACTAAGAGTAAATTAAGTCTAGGTACTGAGCGCACGCGATCGCTTGCTCTTCAGTTACATAGGCTCCCATAGCAATGTCCCATGCAATCTTAGGGAAAAAGGAAGTCGTGAACCAGTCAGTGAGGAGTTGATCAGGAATCCAGAACTTGATCAACCTGCGACGCCTTCTCCATTCATTAATGTGATCGGAGATATGCGTAGCCGTGTCCTGCTTAAGAGACGTAAGGAGGTGAGTCCCTGTCTCATACTGAATGGGTAATTGAAAGTGAGTAAGGAATGCCATGGCCAACGAATTGAAATCTTGAAATGACGCGCGGGTCAATTCAATATACCATTTAGCTGCCGAACCAGTGAGAGTCCTCTGAAAGAGGCAAAGCCGAATCGAGTCATCGAGCCATGAATTGGACGAACACCATAAGTGATACATCATCACATGAGCTTAAGGGTCCTCCTCGGCTTTCCCGTCAAAGTTGGGACAGTCACTAGGTATCTTAGTTGGAACTGGTGGCCATTGTGGATTGTGTAGAATGGGATCATTCATTAACTTCGACACATCGGGCAGTTCCAACGTCGCTAGAAATGGTAGCTGCAGATTAAAGGACATTTTCCCGGATATGAGGTAGAGCCAGAATTCCAACCAGTTCCTGATTGCCCCCATTGGCCTTGTCCCGATGGACTAGGTCTGAAAGGGCCTTGTCCAGAAGGATTTTGTCCGTAAGGGTTGTTTCCAAAACCGGGTTGCTGATACTGGTTCTGCCCCCTAGCGCCCCATTGGTTACCATACTGGCCAACAGGTTGTTGATAATTTTGATAAGGGTTACCCTGCAACTGCTGGTAATTTTGATACGGGGTGTATTGATTCTGCCCTTGGGGTTGCTGGTATCCGTACTGAGCCTGGGAACCAGGCAGCATTTGATGACCAGATTGGGATTGATACCCACCTGAATATGGGGGTTGGGATTGGTACCCACCCAAATAAGGAGGCTGGGATTGATACCCACCCGAATAAGGAGGCTGGGATTGATACCCGCCTGAATACGGAGGCTGGGATTGATACCCACCTGAGTATGGAGGCTGGGATTGATACCCACCTGAATACGGGGGTTGGGATTGATACCCACCTGAATAAGGGGGCTGGGATTGATACCCGTCTGAATACGGAGGCTGGGATTGATACCCACCCGAGCATGGAGGCTGGGATTGATACCCACCTGAATACGGGGGCTGGGATTGATACCCACCTGAATAAGGGGGCTGGGATTGATACCCGCCCGAATAAGGAGGTTGGGATTGATACCCACCTGAATGCGGATGCTGGGATTGATACATGTTAACACCCAGGTTGTTCCCTATGACTCCTAAGAGAATACGGCCAGGGTAACCACTAACCAAGCTTTGGAGTATAGGTCCAAGCCTACCTATAATCAGAGAGGGCTCTCTCTTTAAGTTTTAGCTCTGTTTTGTGAAGATTTTAGGCTAGTTATAAGTTTCAGTTTTTTGTTTGAGACTTTGGTTGTGAACTGTTGTTGTGAGAAGGGCATGAAATGTGTGAAAAGCATGCTAGTCCATTGGCATATGGAGTCAGAAATCTGAGACATTCCTGGTGCCTGTTGATGGAGAAAGTTTTACTTGCAAGGCTAGATGGGCTATTCTTAATATAAATTCTGATTAGTGAGTGAAAACAGTGGGAAATGGAATTACGGATAGTGTGATAACAATTTGAACAACAATTTCTAACTTAGTAGCGTACATGAATTACTAAATAGTTAACTGTGAAATATTCAGGGTTTATTGATAGTAGTTAAGAATTCCAATTAAACATTGAAATCATTGAAAAACATTTATAGTAAAGACAGATTGAGATCAGGGTGTTCTCCATGGACAAATCCTGAGCTATTCTTTTTCTTTCTTCCTAGATTTAGAACAACATATGAGAGATGTGAGTTAAACAAATAATAAAACATTAACAGAGATAGAGAACACTTATTATATTAAGCCTTAGCACTAGAATCCTGTAGCATTGAATGGTTCCAAGACAACATGCATCAGTAAGACCCAATTCCTGTAAACTCCAAGCTTTGTTTATATTATTCTTCCAGAAATTACAGCCGAGTTCTCCTTTTTTAACAAGAAACAACAACTCCTGCAAGCTTATGCAAGGGGGAATATATACAATCGGTTTTTACAAAATATCTGAACCGCTGAGTCACTTGATAAATTAAATACACTCACCAACTTTACAAAATAGTAGATAAGGAAGTTATTGCTGCCCTAAATATAAAATAAATAGTCTTTAATTCTGTTAGAAATCTTCTTGACCTTTGGAGGCCACTGAGTCGGTTGAGCGTTTCTGCATTAATGTTGAATGATGTGTCTTTATGCTTTGTCATGCTGTAGCTTTATCGGCCCTGTTACCTGTAGCTGTCAGTGTTGCTTTTAGTGGCCGAATATTCCTGCTGAGTTGGCTCATTCCACTCTTCTCCAGTCATAGTGTATGCATCACATTTTCTGAACATGATGACTTATGTTTTTTGATGAAAAAACTTTAATGAAAGCCTCCTGTTTACAGCAACAACTGTATCATTCTGGTCCACCACTCCTGTGTAGGCAATTGATGTCTCAAAATTGCATCTAAGGTTTCATCTACCTTTGTGTATTTGTAGAAGTTTGGAGGCACTTCAAACAAATGTCTGATCTCATTCATAATAAAAAATAAGTTCTCTACTCTGTCATAGAGAATTTGCCCAAATGCTGGCCCTGTTACCTCTGAAGTACTTGATCCTTGAGTGATCTGATTGGTGGCAAATGTGTTCACCCTTTTTGCATAATTCTCATGTGATAGTAGTCTCCCTGCACTGTTCAGCAAGCCAGGAAGACCTCTGCCCTGTAATGCTGCAAACTTATCCATGAATCTGTTGACTTCTGTTTGCATGTCCTGGCTTCTTCTATCCAATGTTTGTACCAAGCTTTTCAATGTGAGGACCCTCTTTATCAGCTAGATGGTATCAGTTCTATTGGAGATTCCTATTGCTGCCAGCTGAGGACCTGTGCGGTTATTAAGAACGTTGATCATTCTGTTGGCTATCTCAAGCATACTACCTAGAGATGCCCTTGCTCTATGGACTTCCTGATGTGCTTTGCCTATGAGCTCCATTTGCTCATGGATAGTCTCAATATACTGCCACTGATCTGTTATTGATTGGCCAATGTGGGTCCACAAAACTGTCTTGACCTCAGCCACCACTTTGTCAAAGGTGAGCTCTTTCTCCAGCTCCTTTATCTTCTCTTTGAGAGCTTTTATTTCTCTCCCTTTTTCAGCTACATTCTGCTTGGATTTGTCATATTTTTCATTTAGCTTAGCTAAATTCTCCTTGGCTTCATTTAGCTCTATCATCTGGGCTTCTAGGATCTTGATTTCACTCATCAACTTCTGAATATCAAGGCTCGGAACCTGCTCTGAGGTTGGTGCTAGTGCTGATGTTGATGGAGTTGTCTACCCTGTGGGAGGAGCAGTAGTCTGTGGGGGCTCCTCAAGGTTTATTGTCTCTGGAGGGGGCTGAGAAGTTTGACCTCCTTCTTTCTGCTGTAGGGCTGCCTGCAGTGCAGCCTCTCTCTCTTCCAGCTTCCCTTGTGTTTGCACTAGCTGCTTGTGCAGTCCTACCAGCAATGTTGCTACATCCTAGTCCTATCTTTGCTGGGCAACCTCTTCTGTTTGAGGGGGAAGGGTTGCTGGGATTTTAATCATCTTTCTTAGAGCTGCAAGGTCTACATCTCTTATTTTCAGCAGCGTTTGTATAGCTTTTGGATCCTTTGGGTCATGCCCAAGCTCTATAATTATATCCTCCAAAGACCTAATCCTGTTGTCTTTGGCCTGAGAGGATGCCTTCTCCAACTAAAGTTGGGCAGCTGTATTGTTCAGGATATTTTCCAACCTATTTGCCAATAACGTTTTATCTGCCAATGTTGAATATACCATCTCACCCATTTGCTTATGAAGTTCTATTTGGGCCATAGGGTGGATGTCCTTGGCAAGAACCTCAAGGTTGGTTCTTATATAGTCTGCAGCTGACTGTGGCTGCAACATGGTTGGCATGAAATGACTCATGGTAATTTTCCCTTCTGTTATGTAGTAAGCTGACATAAGCCTCTGCTGATTGGTAGGGACCATCTTAAGCAACTAGTTGTAGATCTGCAGCCTGAGTGGCTCATTTCTCCTTTTAATGTCGATGAATTGTTGCTTGATGCCTGTCTCAGCTCTCCTTTGCTGACTTGAGGAGCTGACCTCTCCTCCAAGGGTTCTTTCTTGTTCCTGCTGAAAGGAACTGGAAGATGCCTCCATGCTCGGTGGGCCCATGCCCAATGATTGTCTTGTAGGCATTTCTTCCTCGGAGAGGGGATTCAATTTCTGCCTTTTCTCCCCTTGATTTGTGGATGTGGTGAGGGGAGTCTCCTGCTCTCTATCCCTCTTCTTTCCCTTTTCTTCTTTCTGTGGAGTTTGTAGCACTGAGGTCTCCACTGTCTTTTCTTGCCTAGGAGGCACATTCTCTTGAGCTTGTTGCTCAGTGGATATTGGGGCTTCAGCTGTTTGTTCTTGCTGTATTGGCTGCCCCTCTTTTTGCCCTTTTCTTGTTGTTCTGCTTGCTTTTCTGCTTGCTGTTCTGCTATAGGAGGTGGCTGTTCCTACTCCATTGGCTTCCCTTTATCCTTTCTTGATTCCTGTTGAACAATTCCGGCTGCTTGCTGTTGGGCTGTAGATGATGAGGCAGCTGCTCCAAGTTGCCTTTGATAGGAAGAGGAAACCTGCCCACAAGTTTCTAAGTCAGCCTCTTTCTCAATATTGTTTGCTTCTCTTTGTAGCATTTGCTCTCTACCCATTAGCTCTTCTAGAGTGCCCTCTTTCCAACTTAAATAATTGGCATATTTCTCAATATGAGGCAGTCTCACGTGAGCGTAGCCACCCAATTTGCATTTTACCCTCCTGAGGGAAATGAAATGATTAGGGTAATAAGGCACCCATTTGAAACTGGTTTGCAATTTGAGGGTCTCTAGGATCAAATCAGCTTCCTTCCATCCTTCCTCCCTTTTTTTGTATAGAAATGGTCCTAGCTGGTTCCTTACTTTTAGTTGCACCTTCTTGTTTTTACTTTGGAAATGGACAAAGTCTGCATTTCCAAACTGCCTAAAATACTCCAAGGCAAAAAGTCTCATAGGGACATATCTTGGCATCCTGTAAGGCTTCCACTCATAGCCATATATTCTGATTACTGTATGGTGTTGGTAAAAGTACCAATCAACAATGTTGTAGCCCTTTCAGAGGTGAAGAATCCCTTGCATCTCATCTGTCAATCTGGGAGGAGGGACACCCAATAACAAGGTCATAGCTGGATGGATAAAAAGGTCTATGAATTCACAGTAGGTGTAAGGTGAATAAGATACATGATGAAAGACTGAAGACCAAAACACTACAGACCTTGTGTTTCCCTGGGCATTTAGCTTCTTGAGAGGAACAGGGAAAGCATCGGGCTGATAGAATAAGAACAAGTGATAGGTGTACCTAGTGTATTTAAACACCTTTTCCCTTTCTAGATTCATCAATTGTTCATGAATCTTATTGGCAATGTATGTAGCAAAATCATAGTGCACAACAGGAGGCGTTCCAAGGGAGAATATGGACAGCATGGCCATAATGGTTTCATCAACATCCTCATATGACCCATAACCCAGGATGTAACTGATCAAATCCACAAGCATTTTGCCCAGCTCATTGAGATATTGGTATGCTATAGGAAGGGTGGTGCTCATAGCTTCAAATTTTGACTGAACAAATAACTGATTAATCTTGATGATCTGAGCACTAGACAACTTTCCCCCTTTCTTTAGCAAGTCATTGATGGAGAGGAGTTAGGGGCTTCGCAGTGTGAAAGTGTAGCATCTCATTAATGGCCTCAGGGGTGATATGGAACAATACTGAGCCTGAGGGGCTGAGAACAACTCTTTGACATGGATCATAGCTGGAACGACATTGATTTATCAAGTCTGTGAGGACATTGACTTGAGGGAGATTGTAAATGGGCAGGTTGGAGTCCCAAATCCCTAAGATATCAGCTCCACTGAGATATTGGGCTTTTAACTCATTCTGCAGGTGAATATTAAATTTGGAAGTCATGGCAGATGAGTCTATCATCTGGTAATCTCTATCACCCAGGGCCTTCCACTCTAGCTCTCTGTGTGGGGCATTCAGAGGTTGAATATTCAAGGCTACTGGTGTTTCCATGGTTAAGTAGTACTTATGATTTGTACTAGAACTGGTTTCAGTGGGCAGAACAACACAGAGGGGTATTTTTGCAAAAGTAAGGAAAATTGTAAGGGAAAATGGGGTAAACTGTGGTGATAATAGTGTAAAATTCTCAAAAGAGAGTTAATTGAGAAAATGCAGGGACTAGTAGCACTGTTTTCTCAGTGAATTAGTGCAGCTCGGGTTTTAAGTCCACAAATGCGCGGACAGACTGTGAATTTAGGAAAATGTGACTAAATGTGGGCTCAACAGGTGAATTTCGACCTTAGAACTAAAAACGAATGCTGGTCACCGGGGATTTGATGTTAAATACAAGGTTCCTCAATCTTTTTAATTCAGTTTTGGAGAATTATGGACACAACCAAGCGCGGAGGGGATGCTTGGGATAAATACCTGGTGAATTGCCGGCAGTGGTCACAAATGCAGGTGGGTTGAAGGCGCCAACGGTCTTCGGGTCAATTTCTACAGGTTGGCGACGAATGGTCGTAATTTGCATGCAGAGGTGAGCAACAGTATTTTTGGCAAAAGTGACAAAAACACGAATTTTGGCTAAAATATGGACTTTTTGGGTTATTGGCGCTTTTTTTGGATGACGTCAGCATGACGTCATCAGGGGGGGTCAGGGTCGGGTGACGTCAGCATGATGTCATCGAGTGACGTGGCAGCCTGTGAGTGGTCCACGGGGATTGCATAGGTGCCGGACATGTTGGAGCGCTACCGGGTGGGGGTGCTGACAGGGCGTTGAGTCGAACTGACGTGGGCGTGACGTAGCAGTGACGTGGGCAGGCAATAAAGCATAAGCGGTAAGTGGTTTTTCTCGGACCGCTCTGGATACGGTCATGGTATTGTCAGAGGGCGGCCCGAGAAAATATGGGGGTGACGCGTGGCAGAGGCCTGATGTCACCCTCTGACAGTTTCTCGGGCAGTAAGGTTCGGTGATCGAGGCCCGTCCGATATGAATGTGGGCCGTCGGATGGGAAAGCCCAGATCTGACGGTCGACGGGTTGATGAGATGCAAGGACAATACGGCATGCGGGGCAAATAAAATATTATTATTTTCTGAAATGTGTGCCCGGCGGAACATTATAAAAAGTGGGTTTTTATGGTTTTTTGCAGAGTTACGTGTTAAAATGGGATTTTACACAGGTTTATTTACAAAGAGGGTTTAGGTTATTAATCCAAGCAAATCCCGGATTAATCCCAAGATTAATTTTCCAGCGCTCTTTGGGTCGCGCTCAATGTTTTAGCGTTTAAAAACATTTAAAACGATACATAGAGCTATAATGCTCGGGGAAGGGGATATGTAGATATTTTGGGTTTTTTGCCAAATTTACATAGTAATAGGGGGAATAGGGGGTATAAGGAGTTAAATAGTGATAGATTAGTAGTTAATATGAGTGAAAAAAGGTGGATGAGGGGGGTAAAATACTAAGTTGTTATATGAAATCAACTTAGTTTTTAGGAAGTAGATCAAAATGAAAAGAATTTTTACACAAGAAATGTGGCTCTTAAAGAAACAAGAACCAACAAAAGACTTTGACTTCTTTCATGAACATAGGTGGCATAGGGATGTTAGCCATGAATGTGATGGGGGGTAATCTGAAAGTTAGACATGCTTCATTAAGTTGCTGTAAGACTGCTGAAATAGGAAATCTGCACTGGCACCATGTTTTTACCTTTTCTTAGGCCAGTGAAATGCCATAAACCATGCTTTCTGGCAACCCCATCTACCTCCACTCTATTGCCTGCAATTTTGTTACTCCAGGGGGTGCACTTAGACTTGCAAACCCTTCTGGCCTTTTCTTTCCTTTGGCTTTTTCTTTTGATTTTCTATCTAAAACTACCCTTATTGCTTCCAAGGCCCCAGATTAAGCAGTTGGGAACCTTCATTCTCTACCTATCTACTTTACCTGCCAAGATTGAGCTGTTTGAACAGATTTCTTTCTCTAATCTATAACAAAAATTGAAACATGGCATGACCCAGCTTAGGCTGTTTGGTCACCCATTCAGAAGTAGGGCAGCATCAACCAAATGTAAGTATATTTCTTACACAAGAATATGAGATCTTTGTATCACCAAAGTAGATCATATTGGCACTTCCCCTGCCAATCATGAAAAATGAAACCTATTGGTATAGGTAGCTAATAGGACCAACTTCAAAGACTTAGGGTCAAGGGTACACCTGGCCCTTTTGTAACTAAGATGGAACCTCTCTTCATAGTCTTCCAAGGACTCATCACTTCCTATGGTCATTCCAAACATTTCTTATTTAGTATCTTTTGACCTACAATAGTCTCAATACTTGTTGTTAAAGGCCTGATGCATCTGAGCCCAAGTTTTGATGCTATTGCTAGGTAATCCCATGAACCAGTGCAGTGCTGCATCCTTGAGAGTACAAGGGAATATTTTCAACTTTTGTTTACCTTCTGCATAGTCATAAGTTCAATAGATGACAACAAACTCAAACAAGAAGGTGTCAAGATATTCTTTAGTCAGACCATGGAAGTGAGGTAGGGCTGAAGGACTTATATTCTTCATTTTGGTGTCCCGATTGGTCTCCTGAATGGGGAAGGTACCCTCTATTCTATCTCCACTTCCCCTAACATTTATGTTTTCAGCCATTGGCTCCAGAGGAATGTTCTCTTCTTCTTCTTCCCCTATAGGTTCTTCAAATATGTCTGGATGTTCACCTAGGGTTCTTCTTGACTGCAGCCACCAAAGAATAAAGAAGGTTGGTTGTGTGAAGCGGTTGGGGTGTTGGGAAAATGTTTTCCTAAGTTTTCTCTACTCTTATGAGGCATGAAAGGAAATATTTTTGGTTGGTTTTTTGTTTCTTTTTCCCCACAGTGAAAGTACCTGCAGAAACTAAAATTGTGATTTGAAAAAAACAGATTGCAACTAGCTGAAATGAACTTGCTAAATGGAAATTTGCATAATTGAAAAGAAAAGCAAGGAAATGCAGAACTAAAAGAAAAGAAATGAGTAGTCTACTTTTGCTGAAATAAAGTATTAACAGAATGTTGCAATAGGAAATAGAAGAAAGTAATAACCATAGAATGCTCTGACGCTTCCTTAGCAACGATGCCAAAAAGTGGTGAGTTCCAGTATTACAGCAAGAATGCTACAACTCCTAGGTTACCAACTTTACTTTTATCAACCCGGTAGTTCGTAAAAAACTTGGAAGCGTCGGTGCTATATGCACAAGTACTAGCTCCCATTGCAGGTTGTTACTTGGTCAGCTGGTGCGAGATCACTAGGAACTCAAGCCAACTTCTATATATTTCAGAAGAAGCTCTATGTGTGATGAAAGGAAAGAAAAATTACTCTACAAATGCTATTCTAACTGCAGAAAGGAGAAAGACTGGAATGTAAAGCAAAACCTAGTAAACCCTAATTAACAAGCTAATTATACTTTTACCAAAAACATTATGAAAACCATGAAAGAAATGCCATTACCTGCTCAAGGAAGTAAACAACATCTAACCATGCTATTTCTAGAAGTAAATAAGCAAAAAACATATTTTTGGATTTTTATGTGTTTTTATGTGAATTTAACATGAATCTAATTTATTGTGTGTGAGTGTGGCAGTGAACAGGTGGCATTAGAGGGTGGTTTTGGAGCTTGGGAGGAAGTAGGATGGTGTGGATGGGTCCTAGGAGGTCTTAGGTGGCCTTCTGGAGGATTTTCCCACACTCATCCTTCAAAAGAAAGCCTACTGGAAAAAATACAAGAGGACACAGGAAAACTACAGGAGGAAAACAAGGAAACTATTGGAGGCCTACAGGAGGAGGCCGAGAGCAATTTTCACTGTTTTGAGGGTGTGAGAGTAGGTGGAAAATGGATTAAGGTTGGAATGAGGTGTTAGGGTGCCTAAGGTCTACCATTAATCACTAGGAGAGAGAAAGATGATTGGGTTTGCTCAAGGAGAGAGGAAGAAGTTCTATGAAAGATGAAGAAAACTAGAGCAGAATTGAGGTGAGGTTTGGGAGACCTATAGGGCATGGATCAGATGAAGGGTGTGATTACTGGTAATTTGGACTACCACTAGAAGAGATCTGCTACATAGAAACTAATAGTCAGCCAAGAAAATCAAGCAACCAATGAAATGAGTGCATCCTACGAAAAACATAGTTTTGCATTAAAATGGCCTAAACTATGATGTATAGAAGGAAATGCTGGGAAATGTTGTACGAAAGGAAAGCATGCAAAAGAATTATTTAAAATTAGGAAGTGAACATGATAAAGAAGATCTAAAGCAAAGCAAAACTGGACTATCAACCTACTAGAGAGCTGCAAACACTAGAAATCCTAGGAATGAGGAAAATCTGTGTTTTTGGGGCAACAAGAGAGTCTTTGCCTCAAATCATGGTCCCAAAGGGAGGAAGAGAGGCTAAGGCACTATTTCTAGCATGTTGAATCTTCTCTGATCACTGCTTAACCTGCTATAGAAAGCACAAATGGAAGCAAGCTACTAAATCATCAAAAGCAACCTATTCTTAACCATAAGAGAAATACATCTAACAGCAAACTAATCTACAAACTGAAGTAAAGCATACAAATACAAGTAGAGAGAAGCTTGGCTGCTTGGATTGGGCCCTAACCCAAGATCTTTAGCTGTCTGAGGTAACTTAGTGCTAGCTCAAAAAGGATTCCATCTTCATTATCAAAAAATAACAAGATTACATAAAACTGTCATAAAATAGTAAGCTCGAAATTTGAGCAGAGTTTACACAAGAAAAACAAAAAAAGGTTGACCCTACTGAGGACCTAGGCCTCTCTACTTATACATTTTAAGCTACCAATAGCTTCCTTAAAATCGGGGAGGCTTGGCTCCCAAAAATTGAGATAACTATCAATCATCTTCCACTTGCTTAGCTACCTTCTAGTGCATGATACAACTGCTTATACTCTGAGCTGAATGAAGGGGAATTCGAAGTGAGGAGCAATAAATGAGGGGGATTCCCTCCTATAATTCCTCTCCTCTATCTACTTCAAGTTATTGCTGCAATTTGACCACTAGATCCTTGACTTTGACCTTGAAATCCATCAATAATCTGCATTAAATACATGTTAGACCACATGGCATAATAACTAACTCAACTCACCCTATAAGCATAAATATAATCAGAAAATCATACAATAATCTAAGAGAATGGTTTATTTGGCTAGGTTAGGAGGTAAAATGAGCCCATATAATTACCCATTTATGAGGCTCTTCACACTTGGACTTGATGGGATCTATCATGAGCAATCAACTTCAAGGTTCCTGCAAAAGGGGGTTTCATATTGATTTTTAGAAAATCAACAAAACAAATGTTTAGGTGCTAAAACTTGGTATATGATTAGTTGATTACATGATGGTTAATATACTTCCCTCATGATTTGATTACATAACATGGACTAATGATTGATGTGATTTCATTGTTATTGAGGAGGCTAATAATTTGCATTCCAAATATATGTTGTTAATTATGCGTGCATATGTAGTGTTGTTAATGATTTGATGATTGGCTGAAATTGGTGTATTAACAAGGGTTGCTTGTTACAACCTCCCTACCATAGAAGCTTTAAAAAAGAAAGTTCATGGTCATGATTTTACCATTTATTTATGTTATAATGTATCTAAAAAATATTTGTGAATGAAAACACACCACATGCAACAAAGGACAATAAGAAGCAAGGGAATGAACAACAGGATGGTCTAATGTAGCTCTAAAAGGTCACAACATGGAAATAAATAAGCGCCAATGGAGATAAGGGGAGGAACAAACTCTCCCAATTGGATGGATACCTTGAGAAGCCTAAGGGGTGAGATTAGGAGTTTCAAGGAAAATAATGAACAGTTGGTAAGGGCTCGGGAGAGGCAAGTTGAGGTAAATGGAATTATATTGCAAAGCCTCTCAGACTCATAGAGATTTAAGCAACATGAGCTGAGGGATAGTCATAGAGATAACTAGATCCTGTTGGAGTCATAAGAGAGAGAAAATGGGTCAACTAGAGGTAGGTCCAGGAAGAGGCATAGATAAGAATGTGAGGACACTATGAGATGCACCATTGAACACCCTAGAGAGAAGAACTAGTACTCATGGGCATCACTCTAGTATACCTTATAGTTCCTCTACCAAGAGGCATCATCATCATTCTCATCATCATCAGAGAAACAGAGAAGGGGACTATATGCCCAAGGTATTCAAGAAGGCCAAAGCACCCATATTTGATGAAGAAATGAATAAATCTAAAGAAGTAGAGGCTTGGTTGCTTGGAATGAATAATTTTTTAAAAATCCATGACTATTTTGAGAACATGAAAGCAAAGGTAGACACCTATAGCTTAAAGAGGAAAAAACACGTATGGTGGGAATATTTGAAGAATTTCGAAGGAATAACCAAGGAGAATGTGACATGGAGTGAGTTCAAAAGGCTCTTTAGAGATAAGTACTTATCATATATGTACTATGACAACAAGGCAAAAGAATTTTATGAGCTCAAAATGGGACAAATTTTGGATAAAGAATACATCACTAGGTTCCTAGAATTGTTGAGATATGTGCCATATCTGAAGGATGAGAAGGCAAATGTCCAAAGGTTCATCTGTGGGCCACCTCTAGCATTCAATGATTAAATTGAAATTCTGGAACCTTAGACCTTAGATGATTCCAAGAAAATGATGAAGCATTTCTATGAGCTATAAAAACAATGGCCAGATTGCAAAGGTGATTGGAAAGAAAAGAGTAGCATGAAAGATAAAAAGAAATGGCCCAAGAAAATACTAGACAATGAAGAAATCATGAGCTCATCCAACACAGGTCGAGTACAACAAAAATTCAACCCAATGGAAAAAGGTTGTGCACACCATCTTACAGGACATCCACACAAATCTGAGGTTATGGAACCAGTGTGTTTCTAGACATGTGGAGAGAATCACCGTAAAAGGGACTTCCAACATCAGAAAAATGAAGGTCCAAAAATTTATACCACATAGGAAGCTTGCACCATGGGAGACATAACATAGATCATGCCTAGGATATATGCAATTGTGGATAATCGGAAGGAAGAGTGCCAAGCATCCATAGTTGATATGGAAGGTAAGTTGTGAAATCATTCTTTTTTTGTGTGTTATATTCTTTCCATGACTAGTTGCACGCATGGGGTTGTTCGGTGCACTGGGCATAATAGGGAGGTCACAGAGGGGCAGTATTCCCCTTGTAAAAGGTCTGAGGAGGCACCATGACTTTTTGTTTTTTGGACCCTATATTAGGTGGGCAAACCTACCTATGGTTTTGTGCATGTTTTTTGCACATGGTTTTGGGCATGATGGTTTTCTCCCCATGTTATTTTGTAGATCCAGCCAAGGGAACTACGATTATGTTCTAGTCCAAGGTTAATGAATCTAGATTTATGAATGCTTCGACATGTATATATATGTATTATAACATTGAAAGGAACATAATGAAAAATCAATCTGGTAGTCATAGTTTTGGGATCCAGGGGAAATCTCTATGTATTCGTTTTATGTTCTCACCATTGTTTATTTCTGTTTTTAGAATTCATTTGCAGGTAATTTCTACATAGGGTTAAAACCTACATTTGGTATCAGAGTTGTTTCGGCTTCAAGGGGGCACCTTTGTTGCTGAGGGGTTTTTCTTGGGCCTATGGTAGACCCTGTTCAGTGGGAGATTTGCGAGATTGATTCTTGTGGTGAAAGAAGATGGCAAATAGTAGAAAGATAGAGATTGAGAAATTTAATGGTCAGAGTTTTGAGTTGTGGAAACTCAAGATGGAGGATTTGTTGGTAGATAAATATTAGTGGATCGCGATAGATCCAAGTACTAAACCAACAAAAATGTCAGTTGAATACTGGGTGAAGTTGGATTGGAAAGAAAAGGACATAATATTGCTATGTATCTCAGATTCCGTATTATTGAATATATTAGGGGAAGCTATGACGAAGGCTTTGTGGGAAAAGTTAGGGACTTTGTACCAATCTAAGTCTCTGATGAACAAAATGTTCCTATGGAAAAATTGTATAACCTGAGGATGAAGGATGGAGACTCAGTGACAGGGCATCTAAATGTCTTTAATACGGTGGTAAGCTAGTTGTTATATGTTGATATTAAAATTTTAGATGAAGATAAGTTCATCAGTTTGTTGTGTTCTCTACCATATTCGTGGGATAGTCTGGTTGTTGTAATATGTAGCAATACAACTACCTTGAAGTTTGATGAAATAGTCTCATCCTTACCGTCGGAGGAAATGAGACAGGAAAATATGGAGGGCCAAAATGGAGATGCCTTGTCTATATGAGGATGGTCCCAGAAGAGAAACAAAAATAAGTCCTTGAGTGGGAGATCTAAATCTCAAGGAAAACCTATAAAGATGTGCTAGAAATACAAAAAGGAATGACACTTCAAAAAGGATTATAGATCTAAAGCTCTTGAGAAAGGAAAGGGATATGATGATGCTCCTTCTGAAGAGGTGAAAACCACCTCAAATGAAGGTGGGGATGTGTACTTGGATTCTTCTTAAAGTACACATGTAGATCACGAGGCATGGTTGATTGACTCAAGTGCATCTTTTCACTTCACTCCCCATCGGGAGTGGTTCTGCGAGTATGACAAATATGATGGTGGTGATGTATTCTTACGGGATGAAAGGAAGGCTAGAATCATCGAACATGGAAAATTCAAGTTGAAGTTGCAAGGTGGAAGGGTTAAAACGCTTCCGGGTGTTATGCATATTCTTGTGTTGGTCATAAATCTTATTTTTGTAAGCAATATGGATGATGTAGATGTAAAAATAGTGTTCGAGAAATATACCTGGAAGATGGTTTAGGGAGCACTGGTATTGATGTGGGGAGTTTGGATTGGAAATTTTTACAAGCTTTTCGGTAGTATTGTATTGATGGGTGCAACAATTCTATGCTTCCTGAAAGTGGAGCAGAAATTCTAGTGGTCTTTGGAGAAAATACCATGCTATGGCATCAACGGCTTGGACATATTGGAGAGAAGAGCCTTTGAATACTTCATGGTAATGGTATGGTAGAATGTATTTCTAATTTCCCTCTGGATTTCAATTTCTATGAACATTTTGTATATGGGAAAAAGAATTGGGTGAGTTTCCCCTCTAGTGCTAAGAGGGCGAAAGGGATATTACAACTTGTGTACAGTGATGTGTTTGGACCTGTGTCAATTCCATCACTAGGTAGGTTTGTGTACTATGTATCATTTATAAAAGACTTCTCAAGGAATACATGGATATATTTCCTCAAGAAGAAATCTGAAGTCTTTGAAAGATTTAATGAATTTAAGGCTCTAGTGGAAAGCCAGACAGAGAAAAAGATAAAGGTGTCGCGAGAAAAGATAATGGGCAAGAGTTCTACAAGAAAGAATTTGAATAGTTTCATAAGTGTGGTATAACATGACATAAGACTACTGATGAGCCTCATCATTGAGTAATTATATGGGCCTTAATTGACCTTAATTCACCTCCCGTCTTAGTCAAACCAACTATTTCTACAACTTATTGCATACTTTTGATTATATTTTGTTTATGAGATGAGTAGAGTTGGATATTTTTCTTTGTGGCCTAATGTGCATGTAATGTAGGAATAAAGGATAAAATCAAGGAAAATGCAGGGATAAAAGATAAAAGCAAGGAACTATGTTAAAGACCTTGGTAAAAACTTGAATGGGACAAGGGAGAGGAATTACAGGAGGTAAATCCTCCTCATTTACTGCCTCTCCTTTTGAATATCCATCCATCACTTAAAGGTACAAACAAACCCCCTTCTAGAAGGTAGCCAAGCAAGTGAAGGTGCAAGCAGCCTAATGAGAAGTACTAGAAGGCAACTAAGCAAGTGAAAGTACGAGTTTATCTTGAGTTGGGAGCCAAGCCTCCCTACTAGAAGGCATCCAAGCTAGTGAAAGGGAAAACACAAGTTTATCATTAGGAGATGTGCCTCCCTAATTTTGAAAGAAGTCATTGGAGACTTCATATGTATAAGTAGAGAGGCTTAGGACCTCAGTCTTTTTAGTTACCAATAGTTACGAAGAGTTAGCAAGAATTCAGAATTCTCACTTTAGAACTCTACTTTCTTTTCAAGCTGCCAGTCTTGTAACAGTTTTTCATTTATAATGAAGATGAGTTTTGTTTTGAGCCAACACTGAGTTAAGTTAGAGGGCTAATGGTCTTGGGTTAGGGCCCGACCCTAGAAGCCAAATCTCCTCTTTATTGTATTGTTATGCTAGCATAGATTCTTGTTTTTTATTCATTTGCTTAATTAGATGCATTTTCATTACAACAGTAGTATAGATTCATGGTTTCCTGTTCAATTGCTTAAGTAGTTCATTTCAATTACAGCAGTAGCATAGATTCATGGTTTGATTGCTCATTTACTTCAGTAGTTCATTTCCATTACAGAGGTTTATTATTTAATTGTTTATTTGTTTAATTAGTTGCAGTCTCATTACAGTAGTGTAGAGTAGATTAGTTGTGTTTCAGTTTGCTTCATTTATGCTTTCATTCAATTAGCAGGGTAGCAAAGAAAAGATCCACATGGTTGCCCATAGGTGTCTCAGCCTCACCTCCTCCCTCTGGGACCATGACGTGAGGAAGAAACCCTGCAGCAACCCCAAAAACACAGGGTTTTTCTTTTCACAGGGAGTTTGTTGTTTAACACACTCACTGGGTTCATTACATTGTTACTCTATTCCTTTCATGATCATCTACTCCTTCACTCTCTTCCTATCATTTTATCTCCCTCATATCCCTTTCATTCTCCCCTAGCATGAAATACTTAGGAAAAATCAGTTAATTCACGTTTAAACGACTTTTACCCATAGATTACCTTACACAACAAAACCTGACCAATCACCCCCCAATTCATTTTCAATGTTGACTTTATGCACTTTAAATCCCCACCATCGATCTACCTTGTCTGATCCGACGGCTATCACACACCCGCTCACCAACTAGCTCGGTCAAATCTCCACCGTTGATTTGCCTTGCTAGATTTGACTGCTATTGCGTGATATCGCATGGATTTCTGTCTGATCATTATCCGCCTGAGGGCATACGATAAGAGTGGTTTCCCTATGCTACATGTCTCCCGGAGAGGCTAATCGCGTAAAATTTTAGAAAACTGCTTACAGCTTTGAGGGTGCATGATAAATAGCTTACCACCCTCTAAACCCGCTTCGTTATTTCCAAAAATTTTCTTCTCCTGCTTTAATCTCCACTGTTGATATGTCTCTTGATCTGATGGCTGTCGCTTCACCCTATCGCCAACTATCTTGGTCGATCTCCACCGTTGATCAGCCCCGCCTGATCCAACAGTTCTTGTGCAATCTCACGCAGATACTTGCACGACCATTATTCGGCTGAAAGCATGCAAGAAAAGTGGTTTTCTCGTGCTACGTGTTCCTCAGTAAAGCTAATCGCGTCAAATCTCAAAATACAGCTTATGGTTTTGAGGGCACGCAAATACATTTTACCACCTCTGCAAACCCACTACCATTTCCACACGTTTCTTTTACCCGCAATCTAATCTCCGTCATCCATCTGCCAATTAACCTTGTCTATCCATCTCTTGACTTAGCCTTCGCGATATAATCTCAGCCATCCATCTCCTATTAACCCTATTCGTTCATCTATTCACTCAACCACTGCGACATAATCTCCATTGTTCATCCTGTTAGTTAACGTTGTTTTCCCATCTATCTACATACCCTCCTGTGATCCAGTCTCAGTCATTCATTTGCCTTTCAACCGCTTGATCCAACATCTCTTATGCACTATTGCTCATTACGCCCTCTTTTGACCAATTTTGATCTCTAACTACTCTTCCCCTTAAACATAGACTTAGCTTAGTTTCCTTTGCTTACCCCTTAGTCTAGTTTTGATGCTTTTTACTTCTGCAACTTAGATAGTAGCATTAGATTAGTGTTGTTTTAGCAATTCTGCTTCATGTATCTATTCAGATGGTTAGTTAGGGTTTTGTGTGAGTTTAGCATTACATGATTGTTTTCTTCATTACTGCACTAGAGTAGCTCTCCCTTAGAATAGATCTGCTCTTCTTCCATCAAAATCAAGCTTCTTCTAACCATATAGAAGTCTAGCTTGGAACCCCTGTGGTCTCTTTCCAAATGAGTAGTGACAACAGGCAGTACCTTCACTTCTACTTGTGCATATAGCACTATCACCTCCAAGTTTGTATGAACCCCGGGTTGATAAGTAAAGCTGGTAGCCCTGGGAGTTGCAACATTCTTGCTACAATACCTAGGCTCATCAACTACTTCATACACACCTCGGAAAAACAAAGTTACAGAAAAAATGAATAGGATATTGATGGAAAAGGAAAGAAGCATGCTCAGTGGTGCCAGGTTAGGACAGGAATTTTGAGTAGAGGCAATGGAGACTGCATGTTACCTAGTCAACAGATCACCTTCATCAGTGTTGGAGAATAAGACTCCACATGAGGTATGGACTGGTAAGAAATCCTCTCTTTCACATCTGAGGGTATTTGGGTGTGATTCATATGTACATGTTCCAAAGGAGAAAAGAAACAAGTTGGATAGTAAATCTGAAAGGTGCATATTTATTGGGTACAAAGATGTTTTAAAATATTATAATGTTTGGAACCCAGAAAAAAGGAAGGTTGTGTACAACCGAGATGTGGTGTTTAGAGAGGTGAAAGATGTTACTAAACATGAATTCCTACCAAAGGAACCTGAGAAGAGAGAATTTGATCTAAAGGAGGAAGAATCAGACTCTACAATAGAACAAGAATCAGAAGATGAAGAGCCACAAACTACGGTTGTGAGAAGATCAGTTCGAGAAAGAAGGCAACCAGAAAGGTATAGTCCATATGTTTTCTGTTCAAATTTTTCTTTATCTATTACTGATTATGGCCCCAAAAATATCAGGGAGGCAGGGATTTAGAGGATGGAAAACTCTGGAAAAAGGCCATGGTTGATGAGATGGCATCTTTAGACAAAAATGAGGCTTGGGATCTGGTGGAGTTGTCAGCTAGAAGGAAACCCATTGGAAGAAAATGGGTGTTTAAGAAGAAGATGAAAGAAGAAGTCAAGGTGGAGAAATACAAAGCTCGGCTAGTAGGAAAAGGTTATTCTCAGGTGTCGGGAATTGATTTTGGCGATTTTTTTTCTTGTTTCCAAGGTAGTTTCTATTAGATTACTTTTATCTATTGTTTTTTCTTTTGATTTTGAGGTAGAGTAGATGGATGTGAAGGAAACATTTCTTCATAGGGATCTAGAAGAAGAGACTTACATGAAGCAACCTAAAGGCTTTGCGGTGAAGGGAAAGAAAGAATTGGTATGCAGGTTAAAAAAAATCTTTGTATGGGTTAAAAAAGACACCAAGGATGTGGTATCAAAAATTTGATACATTAATATGAGGACTTGGCTTCACCAGGATAAAAGTGGATCACTGTGTGTATTTTAATTTAACTGGTGACCGTGTTATTTATCTGGCCTTGTATGAGGATGATAGGTTGTTGATTAGAAATGACAAAGAAATTATCCAATATTTGAAGACCCAATTGTCCTCCAAATTCGACACGGAGGATTTTGATGCTAAAAAATATATTTTGGGCATGGAAATTAAGTGAGATCGGGAAAATAGGAAGCTCCAGTTAAACTAGAATAATTATGTCGAGAAAATATTGTAGAGGTTTAATAAGTATGATAGTAAAACGGTGAAGGTTTGTATTCTTGTAGGTGTAAAGTTATTTTTTGAATAGTGTCCCAAGACATAAGAAGAGGAAGAGGACATGTCTCGTGTTCCATACGGAAGTGCGATCGGTAGCCTAATGTATAAAATAGTTTGTACTAGACCAGAAGTTTCACATGTAGTGGGAGTATTGAGCAAGTTTATGTGAAAACCAAAGAAGGAGCGTTAGACAATAGTGAAGCGGGTTTTCAGGTATTTGCGTGGCCCTAGTGATTATGATCTGTGCTACCAAAGAAGACGAGGATTAGATATAGTTCTGGTTATCCATGGCTTTGTTGATGCAGACTAGACTAGAGATCTGAATCAGAAAATATTTACAAGTGGGTACGTGTTTAACCTATTTGGAGGTGCAATCAGTTGGATGAGCAAGAGACAATCTGTAGTGGCACTTTCAACTATAGAGGCAGAATACATGGAAGCCACTCATGCAAGAAAGGAAGTAGTTTGGTTTTTTAGGTTGTGTTCAATCATGGGGTTAGTACATCGAGCTATAAAGATAGATTATGACAGCCAAAGTGCAATTTTCTTGGCAAAGAACCCTGCTTATCATTCATAGACAAAGTACATTGATGTTCAATAACACTTTGTGAGGGATATGGTTGAGGATAAAAAGTTGTTGTTGGTAAAGGTGGACACTTCGAACAATGTTGCAGATGCATTAAAAGATTCTATGAGAATTGATAAGTTTTCTTGGTGTAAAGAAATAATGGGCATTGCATGGTTGGACCAATGAATAAGCTCTCTTGTGACCCCCTGTGTGGAAAAGAAAACAAAAAGTGGGAGAAAGTTGGGTATGTGTTATATTCTTTCCATGACTAATCGCACGTGCGAGGGTGTCACGGCGGGGGTGACAACCCCCCCTGTTCATTGCATCGGGTGTAACAGGGGGGCAGTAGACCCTTATATGGGGTTCGGGGAAACGCCTTGGAATTTGTTTTTGGTACACTATATTAGGTGGGCGGACCTACCTATGGTTTTGTGCATGGGTTTTGCAAATGGTTTTGGGCATGATGATTTTTTGCCCATGGTATTTGGTAGATATGTCCGAGGGAACTACAGTTATCTTCTAATCCAAAGTCAATGGATTGGGGTTTATGAATTCTTCGGCATGTATATATATGTATAGTAGCATTGAAAGGAACACAATGAAAAATCAATCTGGTAGTCCCGATTTTGGGATCGAGCGGAAATATATATGTCTTTGTTTTATATTCTCACCATTGTTTATTTTCTGTTTTTAGAATTCATTTGCAGGTAATTTATGTATAGGTTTAAAACCTATATTAAATACAACTACATCAGTCCTAAGCTCATGGAGAAAATCCATTTGACTAAGGAAACATATGTAGAACCATGGTTGGTTCAATTGGCAACGTGGATAAATAGGAAAGTAAGGCATTGGGTGAAATCATGTGTATTTGATCTCAATAGCATGCCAATAATAATGAATTTGAATTTGTTGCCATTGGGTACTTATCGCTTGTTCTTGGGCATGGACTAGCTATATACACACATGACCAAATTAAATTGTTTTGAAAAGCATTGATCAAGTGCCTCGATGAACATGGAGAAAGACAAATACTACAGGGCAAGGGGAAGCCTACTTTAGTGAGTATGACCATAGCCATGCAAGCCAAATGCAGTTGTCGGAAAGGTTTTCATTTATTTGTTCTACAAATTTACATCGATGAGAAAGCTAATAAAAACATTGAGGAAGAGGAAAGTGAAATAATGAAAAGATATTTTGTGTTGTGACAATACAAATATGTATTTCCATTAGATGTTCTTGGAGTACCTCCTCACACAGAGGTTGATTTCTCAATCAAGTCAATGCATGGAGCAACACCAACATCTACGACACCATACAGGATGAGTACTCCTAAATTAGTTGAGTTAAAATTACAGTGGAAAGAGATGCTTGATAAAGGATATATACAACCAATTTTGTCTTCATGGGGATCACCACTCCTATTTGTTAAGAAAAAGGATGATACATTCAAACTCTGCGTTGATTACAGGAAACTAAATAAATTGACCAAAAAGAACAGGTATTCCTTGCCACAAATTGATGATTTATTTAACCGTTTGAGAAGAGCAGTGGCCTTCTCGAAGATTGATTTGAGTTCAGGGTATCATCAAGTTCACATCAAGGAAGAAGATATCCATAAGACTACATTTTGAACCATATACAGGCATTATCAGTTTGTGGTGGTTCCCTTTGGGCTTACTATTTCCTTGACAACGTTCATGTGTTTAATGAAAATTTCATTGCATCCTTACTTGGAAAAAATTGTGGTTGTCTTTATTCATGACATATTGGTATATTCAAGGATTGAAAAGGAACATGAAAATCACTTAGCTGCAGTGCTAAAATTTCTGAGGGAGCACAAGCTTTATGAAAAGCTTAGTAAGTGTGAATTGTTCTAGTCACAAATACATTATTTGGAACACATTGTCTCCAAGGAAGGGATATCAATTAATCCAGAAAATATGAAGGCCATCATGGAGTAGCCAACACCAAAAAATGTGAATGATATTTGATTGTTCATGGGGTTGGCAGGCTACAATAGGAATTTTATCATAAAATTCTCCAATATAGGCTACCCTATCACATCCTTGCAAAGGAAAGGAAAGAAATTTGAGTGTTAAACTGAATGTGCAGCAAGATTTGAACAATTGAAGCAATTGCTCACTAATTCATCTCTGTTGAGGATTTGATATCCAAACAAATAATTTGTGGTTTGTATAGATGCCTACAAGGAGGGGCTCAGTGGAGTCTTGATTCGGGAAGGATATGTAGCTTTCTATGTGTCTGGAAAGGTTAATGAGCATGACGAAAAATATAACCCGTGATTTGGAATTAGCTACCATTATTCATGCATTAAAAATGTGGAGGCATTACCTATGATGGATCATGGAGGCCTAAAATAATTATTTGATCAACCTATGCTGAACACAAGATAGGCTAGGTGGTTGGCACACTTAGTGAGTTCGACTTTCAAATCAAGTACATCAAGGGAAAAGAGAACAAGGTTGCTAATGCACTCAGTAGAAGAACTCAATTGAATCACTTGAAAACCATAAGTTCTTATGGAATGGACCTAGGAGCATGGGTCAAAAGTGTAGGCTAGCATAATGAGAGATATCAACAGATAAAGGAGAATCTATTGCAAGATGGTGAGGATGAGGAATATCATCTCGTATATGGTGGTTTGGTTAAATTCAAGAATCGAATCTATGTGCCAAACAATTATTAATTTAAGAGGCTCATGCTGAGAGAGTTCCATGCTAAGTCATATGCTGGCCACCCAGAATACCAAAAGACTCTCATGGAAATCAATTTTTTTTATTATTGGCCAAATTTGAAAAGGAAGTAGTAAATTGTGTTGTTAAATGCTTGGAGTGGCAACAAATGAAGGATAAATGTAAACACCTAACAGATTTATTGTGTTGGAAAATGCAATGTGGCAACTATTAATTCATATTTTCCTTATTCCTTAATACTTACTTGTGAACTTTATTTATCTTCTTGTATTTCTTTATTAGATATTTTCATCAAAAAAATATTAAGATCAAAACACAAAAGACAACAAAAATAAAAATTAGGCTCAAATCCAAGGCAAAACCCCTCCAAGGGGAAAACCGAGAAAATATCTTCTCTTCTTGAGGAATCTTCTTAAAATGAGACAAACAAGACCCAAACCCTAGACCAAGCCCTCCTCCAAGTACAAAGACATCCTTCTAAAGAGACCTTCCAACTAGGTCAAAGTCAAAGCAAGTCAACTAGAGACAAACTCATAATTTTACCCGCGCTGCAATAGAATTTCAGACCTGTAGTCACTTCAAAAGTTTTGGCCCCTATAGCTGCTCCAGAACTCACATGTGTGAGAGAGAATGCCCAAAAATCATCTTCTTTCCTTTGCTAGGGTTTTCTTAATGATTCCTTGTCGTTTGCTCTTCTTCCTTCTTCTTTCTATTGCAAATCAAACTTTTTTTGTGATCTCCCAAATGAGGTTGAATATGTCTCTATATATAGCCTTTCCAAGAGGTCAAATATCCCTCTCTAGGCCAATTTGTATATGTCGGGTCGGACTTGTACTAAGAGGCTTTCAAGGCTTTCTAGACTAAAAAATAAATTCTTTTACAAGTTACATCTTGCCTGAAAGAATATTATAAACATGATGTTGAATCTCTTGATTCATGCCAATAGATCATATGACCTAACAAAACCTAGAAGCATGAAGAACATTTTTTTATCTAGAAGACCATCAAGAATGAACATGAAACCCATGCTTTAAAACTAATAACTTTTTCTTTTCTTCTTTTGTTTTTTACATAAGAGACATATTGAAATGATTACAATAACAATTATGAAGACCAAAACTATTTACATTTCCAACACTCCCTCTTAACTAGGGAGGTATTCATAATTGTAATATTAGTACAACATCATTCTCAAACTGAACAGTTCTCATAAGAAAGGTTAGGTTGATAATCCAACAAGGGAAAATTTTAAGAACCCCCCTAAATTTATATGTATAATAAATGGGTGAATCCCCATGATACATAAGAAAAATGGAAGGTGATTTATCAATAATATAATATGTATATACGTACAATTTGGTGAATATTTCACCAAATTATATTATCTTGTAAAATCATGCCGAATATTTCGCCGAACTACAAAATCTTGTAATATCTTGGTGAATCCTTCACTAAATAATAAAAAAATGTAAATTCTTAGTGATTCTTTTACTAAGTTATAAGACATTGTGAAGTCTTGGCGAATTTTTGATAAAGCATAAAACCATATATGATAATAGGAAAACATATTCATTAAACTTTAATATACTAACTTACATGTTCGGAAAAAATAAACATAATTTGTTCTTCCTATAAACAATGTTGCAAGCTTCAGTGGGCGTGTTTGTCAAGGTTCTTACTGCACACTCTTGCATATACCTCTATAAGTTTTCATAATATTCCACCAAAAATTTGTGGTATGTGTTGATCTCGACCACCACTTCTGTCAAAGTAAGAGAGATTAATATTTTCTCTACCACTTATTTCAAGCTATGAGAGATTAATGTTTGCATAAATCATGGCATAAAAACACCTATTAAGTCTAAATATTTTGTTTACTAAAAATACATAGGGACTTTCTATTATTGAGAACTTTAGATTACATAACTCCAACGTTTCATATAGCATGTGAATATGTAAAGACAATCTTCTGCCAAAATATGAATGATTTTTTAGAAAATTGTAGGACATCTCAAAATTCAAACAAATACAAAGAAAGGTATAGAGTCACAGAGCTCCATTCACGACGATATAATGAAACCATGCAGTTATGTATGTATGAAATGCATCTAGTACACAACATGTGGCTCAAAATCAACGTAATCCAAACAATCAGAATCCATGGGTGGCATCAAATAAGTTGTTATTATTTCTGACACCAAAATAGCTATAAGATGAATTCTTTGGAGATTCTTCACAAAGAAAGGAGCTTGGCTTTCTCCAATTGCTATTATTTGTTGGTTGATTTCTACCATCCTATGAATTTTCTTTTTGAATTCTAGATTCTTAACATCCAAGACAACATGAAAAATCCATGTTGTAGTTTGGTTTGTTTGCATCAATCAAAAAAATACACTGTTAAAATCCCTCCCAGACAAAACATCACTACAACGCAATTTTAAACACACAAAATGGCTTCTAAGTATTGTGATATGTATGAAACTTATAACCCACTTCAGTGATAACATGCATATTGAACTCTTTGTGTTCAATCCAATGCCTTCATAAAGAGTTGTCCTCTGGCAATTATTCAAGTACATTGTCACATATACTTGCAAAAGGAAAGCAAGTGTACCTGAAAGAAATCATTCACAAAAAATAAGAAACAAAAAAAGCATCTAATAAATATTGAATGAAAATAACAGACATCATATTTCCTAGATCTTCAGGATATTAAATGTAATTCAAGATTAACTCACCAAGAGACAGAAAAACCTTGACGAAAGCTTGGTCTTCCATTCACTTAGAAACTGTGGTTGTGCTTTCAATAAAGCTAAGAAGACGTCATCATGCTTATTCTCATCCTGACACCAGTTCTCAAAGTACTTGAATATAGGATACACTTGATACTCAAGGTTCTCTTAGGTGCCTATAGATGGTAATATATCTCCAGTAATTGATCTTCTTAGATAAGTAAGTGGCATAGAATATGAACTTAGGCTTGAACAAAGTATATGTGTGCATTAGCTAGGAAACCCTTTTTCATAAACATGTAACCCAATGTGTCAAACATTGAGTTGAGAAAGTCAATAGACAAATTACAACATAAAATGCAATTACAGTGGCAAAAAAATATATTCCATATAAATACTTTATCCAATGTAAGTTTCAAATGGAAATATATCCAGTCTAGTAAACTGCAGTGCCAACAGATGTAGGGAGTTGTGAAGGGGGGGGAGGGGGGGGGCATTTTTGCAGCAAACAACTACGACTTTGATATGATAAACCATGTCTAAAAATTAAGATAACATACCCTTCATGGTGAGATTCATCTCTGGACATGAGGGAAAATATATTAGCCACAACTAGGTTGGTTTTCTACAAATGAACATTCGAGTTAGGTCAGTTTCCTGCATACCCATTCACCAAGTCATCTCATTAAAGGACACAAATAGATATTCATCAAATCCATTTTTTTAAATCAATTGTTTCTTGTATTTCCATATCTATATCGCACAAAGGCATCAAAATCTCAATCCAAGTATGTAACAAAATTCATTAAACCATGCTAACATGAGAGAAAAAGTGACTGTATTAACCCCTACATTATATCTTATTTTTCAAGATGTATAGATATTTGAATTTAATAAAGTTTTAATAAATTAATGGTCACTCAACATATCATTGGTGAGAGTATAGACTCTTCCCATGAATGTAAGGTGTATAGAAGAGAAGTTATTCTCAAATTTCTAAAAGCACCTGCTTGTGCTTTTGGCTGCAACTTGACACAACCAATTTTGTAATATTGCAGGTTGTGGGTAGGTGTTTGTAATCGTTTAAAGGAATCATTACAGGGTCCCCATAAATAACAACTAGTGGAGGGGAATTCACAGGTTTAGCCAGATGCTACTAGGATGGGGTGCATTTCAATGAGTAAATGGTGGATAATTGTTGGCTACCTTAGAGAGGCTCAAAATATGTGTTAAGAAACTTAGGCTTCTCCTTGATTCAAAGCGTTTGGAGATAAAGCCCTAGAAGACTATCTTTCTAACTGAAAAATGTTGTCATGAAGCCTTTTTCTTCTGACTAGAGAAAGAATAAATGGGTTTGTTAAACAGTTCTTTCACTTAATACCTCATTTTAAGATTTTTTTTTTCCATTAAAATTTGTATTTGTTTCAAATATGATCAAATTTATTGAGGAAGGCCCTTCGCTTTAGGGAAGTAAAGATATTTTTTCAATTTTGATTCCCTAATATTTTTCTAGCATCTTTTATCGCTCTTCCATCCCACTATGGTCAAGGCTTCCTGTTAGCGCCTAAATCTACCTCAAGATGAGAAAGGTAGGATCTAGGGTAACATCAAACCACACTTAACCTGGTAGCTAGCCCTACCAAGTTAGGAGAGGGCTCTCTCCTTGTCAATCTCAGCAAAATATGATCAATGAGGCTTGAGATGACTGATGTGAAGACTGATTTTAGGCTAGGTATGTGTTCAAAAGAGTTTGATTAAATTTGATGATGTTTTGTTGGCTCTAATGGAAAGGCAGTTTTTGGGTCTGGGGAATGAGGCTCAGTTTTGCAGAGATCTCTATGGGGCAAGGTAGGCAACTGATTTGGCACTTCAAATTAAATGAAATGGAGAGATTTTGACAGGTGAGGAGTTAAATAGGGAAAGAAAACCTCAGGGATCCTCTTCAAACAGCCTCAGGGATCCTCTTCAAATAGTTGAAAACATAGATAACTAAGCAAACCCTAGGTAGAGCACTGCAATTTCAATGGATTCTACCTTTATCCTTGTTTGTTTTAGTTAAGATGAAATAAGAGAGAGAATGGAATACATAAAACACAAATAAACTTACATTTTTAGAAGGAAACACAATATCAAAACAAGATGCCACATGAATCCCAAAGAGTGTTGCAAACCTTGGTATATTCCTTAGCCAAAAACTATTGAAAATGTATACAATGAAGCTCCAAGCTTTCTCAAAAGTCCAACCATGCTAATGACTAAAAAATCACAAAATGTAGACAAACAATACCTCATCCTAGCCTCTAGGGGTCAAGCTCATAAGTTTAGGAGTTGTTCCAACAAATTCTAAACTAAGAACTAAAAATTAGGCAGTGGAATAGCTTGCCTCTAGAAACTAGGGAACTGATTCATTCAGTTGCAAACTACTTTTTGATGGATGAATCTACCTCCATGAGTGAAAATTTAACATAACTAAATAAATATCCATCCATTTACATTAAATTACATCAATAGTTTGACATTGAGAAGAAGAAAAGTCAAATTGTCAAGAAACTAGGCGAAAAACAAAGTATTGTTGGTCAAACTGAGCAAAATTTCCCCAATGTGTCGCGCTGATTTCCCTATGTGTAGCACCTGTTTGTAGCCACTTTTGGAGGCCTTCCCGGTGTCCACATTTTCTCAAAGTGTACTTTTTGGAAAGGTCTATCCATATAATTTCCATAACAAGTGGAATTTTGGAATTTTACCTCCATTTACCCCTCCAAAATTGAGTTCTCCTAACATTGCTTCCCGTGTGTCCAAAAAGGGGTAGAAAGGTCATTTGTACGGTGTTTTTGACATTTTTGGGGGCTCAGAACTTGTCAAAATTTCTTGGCCATTTGCGGTCATGCATATGTTTTCATGAAAAATCCAAAAATGTTGGGTTTTCATCAAAAGGAGGTCTCCATCAAAAGCGAGCACCAGGTGGCGCAACGCATTGGGCAGAAAAACATGTGTTTTGGCCCAAAAATTCCAAAAATGCAAAAAGTGTCCCAATTTTTTTGAAATTTGGGCTGAGTGTCCCTCATCAAGTGTTGTGTTGGGCCAAGGAAGCCTTAGCCAATATCTGAAGTCTATCTTGCTCTTTTTGCCTTCTTGATGCCTTCTTCAACTTGGCCTTCAAGTACCTGATTCTTGCATTGCACACTTTGTTTCTCGCCAAGTAATGATGGTTCATGTGCCTCAACATATTTTTCTGTCTGTTGGCCTTCACTAGCATCTTTTCCAAGTGGATATTCGCCCTTTCAAGCCAAGATTCACGATCAGCATCGATTTCTTGTTCAAGTTTTGCCAACTTAGTTTTCCTCTTCTTGGCAGCTTGTTGTTTTACCTTCATGTTTTGGAGCTCCATGATGATTTGTTGATCTTCTAGTTGTTTGTTCCTCTACTCCAAGTATTTAATTATCCACTTGGCTCTTTCTAGATTGAGATACAAATGATGAATGTCATCTTGTTGCTCCCGAATGACTTCTTTGAGCTTTGAGCTTTGCGAGCCCAAATCTATGTCATCATCTTGAATGAGGATGAAATCCACCTTTTGACCTCCTGACGGTCCCTCATCATGTAAGGGCTTCTTACCCTTGTCTAGTACCTGCTCTACTGATGGCAAAAACGAGACCCCTTCCACCCCGGGTGGAGATAGTACTCGTTTTGCTGCTACTGCAACTCGGCAAGTGAAGTGGGCTCCTCCCGGTTATGTTTTCCACTTTTACGAGGCCTCCTTGGTGCATGAATTTCTCTAGAAGAATCACTGACTATCTCCCCATCTCTGTGATAGGAAGAATCTGACTCCATGTTTGCCAATGTTTGAGTTTTCTTAGATGAGTATGAAGAGATTTATGGTTTCTTTAGGTTTTTGCTGTCAAGGATGAGAATGTATGAAGGACTGTGGAGGAAATGTGTATGAGGGGTTTTGGGAATATTTCTATCAATTTTTTGGGGAATAGAAAGGTTTTAGGGACAATAATTATACTTTTGGGACAACAATTAGGGTTTCGGAAATTTTACTAGGGTTTGAGATAGTAGGACTAGGGATTTAGGATTAGTGATGTTAGGGATATGGGATTTTGGGAATGAGTTGATGAAATGTAATGAGAGGGAAAAAATGAAGGAATAAAGGAGTGAGGGAATTAGAGATAGCTAGGAGTGGAATTGGCAGCAAAACATGCAATTTGCAAACCCTATGAAACTGCTTTTGGCAAGAAATGTAAAGAGGTAGGGTTTTTATTTTTTCTCATTAAATCACCATAAGCACCAAGAGAAATTCATTCATTGGTCATGGAGGGATGTTAACTTACCTGGAAAATGAAGAATTTAGCAATTTGAGAGTCTTTGGAGGAATATTTGAATGGATTTCAGGCTTTTTAGCCCAATGCGTCGCGCCAGTTCATTTTTTACACTGCAAAGGGCTGCTCAATGTGTCGCGCCATCTCAATGCATAGTGCCGTTTTGCAGGAGACTTTTGGAGGCCTTCCTAGTGTCCAAATTGGGCACAAGATATCTCGTTGGAAATCTTATTGAGTATAATTTCCAACCCAACTTGAATGTTTCAATTTGGAGTTCATTTTCCTTGTCAAAAATCAAATCTCCCAAGACTGGTCAAAATGTGGAAAATGAGGCTACCTCAAGGTAGAGTGTTGGTGCAGTCAACTTTTGAAGGTCTTCCTCAACTCCAAATTGAGCTCATAATAGCTCATTGGAAATATATTTGTGTCTAGTTATCATTTTACTTATCAAGCAATTCATTTGGCTAACCAAGCTAGGATAAAACTTGATTTTCTCAAGATCACTTTAGAGGTGCATCAATTCTCCTGAGGCAACTATAGTTTTGACATTTCACTAAAACCATGACACTTGTGTAAAAAGTGAAGGAGTTTTTTGCTTCCTTGGACTATTCTAGGAAAAAAACTCTCTCATTTTTCCCAAATTCATCTTTTATTTCTCAGAAACATCATTGGCGTAAAACCTATCCAGATGTGTGGAACAGGGGATTTGTCGAAATGAAGTGAAATGAAGGGGATAAGGAGCTTCTAAATTCTTGAGAAAATTTTTGGAAGTAGGGAGGGATGTTAGGAGGTAGGGGCAAGTGTAATTTCAAAGATTGAGTGAGGGGAAGGGGTCCAAAAGGGAAAAACACATGCCTATCCTAGAAAATTGTCAAGTTGTAGCAAGAAACTAAGGTTTGTGCAAAAATGAGGAATTTGGGGGATCTCAGTGATGGGAAGTGTTTAATAAGGAACACTAAGGATAGGGGAAGGTGTATGAACATTAGGATCCAAGTTTTGCTGATGAATTGATCATCCAAGATAAATTACCCTCAAAATCCTAGGAGAGGGAAATGAACCCTACCTAGGCGTGACTGAAGCATGAACAAGGTGTAAAATGACCCATTGGAACCTGACATGATGATGACAACCCTCTGAATGATGGTACACTCAGCTGAATGGTGACATGGACTGACATTTGGACAACTTTGAGAGGAGTAAAAGCAAACCCTAGACCTAATACCTCGTGACCAAATTTTGCTTGAAAACTCACTGAAATGACAAAATTTGACCTTGACACCTTAAAATCACTTTGTAAGAGCATGTTTGATCACTAGAGGAAGGCTGTAAAGACTGACACTAACACTTCCAAACCTTCTTGATCACCTTTCGATAGAAAATATTTTAGAATCAATATAGAAGTCCATCAGGAATATAGATTGAGTTGGATCTTCGTAAAGGTTGGATGGGGGTTAATTTTATAGAGTTTCAAGGTAACCATTGGAACAATATCCATCAAGTCTCCTAGTTACTTGCAAGTTACTAAAATCGGTAGAAAAACGAGGGGAAGACATGGTTAATATCGTCAAAATTTCAGACTCTTTATTACTAGGTGAGTTTGTGTAGGGTTTGGCTTATCCCTGGAAGACTCGTTGAGCATTTCAAGGTTCAACCAAGTTCAACCTCATGCACTCAATTAACAACCTATACATTGAAAAATTCATTTAAAAAAATTACAAAATTTCTTCGAGGGTTTCAGATTTATTTTTTCTTTCAAGCAGAATAATTTACAGAGAGGATTCTCCATAAAATCATATCACAATTCAATTTTGTTCTATGGATTTTCAATCCATGTGAAGGGGATAATTGCTTGGACAACAAATTTTGGGAATTTTGAAAGTATTGTGTAGCAAAATTTCTAAAGATCTGCATTGAAGGTGTGCCCATACTTGTGTTCTAGGCTAGACTCCTTAACCATAAAAGGTTTTCATAAAGATTGGAAGTATTTTTTGGCTTATGAAAATTTTGGATTTTTTTTGAAGCTTTATTGGTGTTTTAATTTTTCATAAAGCCTTAAGGAGAAATAGAATGTTCTTTTCCATTATCTGGGATTAGTTGTAAATTTGTAATTCCTCCTTCCCTCTCTCAAGTGGGTTTAGGCATAATTCCTCCCTCTTGTCCCATGTCATTTTGTAAATCCTTTGTCTTATCCCAAGTTGTTTTTAAGGGGGATATTAGGATACTAGACCTTAGGACTTGGTTAAGACCAACCTGGTCTAATGTGCTATAGTCACGTGTGCTTTGGTTATCTAATGGTCACTACTCCATCTCATGCATAGATGATCCAATGGTGCTCATGTTCTAGGTATTTATGAAAACTTATCTATGTTTCATCACCTAATTGGTCCATGATCTATATTTAAATATCATGGATGGTCACTTGTCTTGCATGATGAAGAGTAGAGTATTGTACTGTATATACCCCTTCATTTCTTGTGCAATAGTACAACTTTTCTATTGCTTCATGGATGTTTCGTTTTAAGGGTTTTCGCATGTAAATCTCAGTGTATTGGTTTATGGTCAGCATGAGTTATTCCTAAGTGGTATCCTTCCTTGCAAGTAACCCGCTTGTGATTTCCTAATATGGTATCAAAGTGCTTGTGAGGTTCACTCCTCCTTGTTCAAAGATTGAGCTAGTTATGTTGGGTATTTGAAGAGCTTTAGATCCCTTATTTTGGATTTTAGGTTAGACCTGTGGAGCTCAGATTATTAGGTCTTGAAGAGCTAGGGTGGTTGTTCTATTTCAAAAAAACCTATGTACTTTTGGGAGATCTGACCACCCCGTGTATTACATTCAAATTTCAATGCTTGGTCTTCTTCTTATGTTCGGGCCCTCAAGGCTCACTTGCATTTTAGGTTCTTCAGATTCATGCCACCTCATATGGGTACAACCCTAGATTTCTAGATAGTCACAAGTGGACCCAAGCTTTTCCTAAGGGTTGGGTCCACCTTAGCTACACAAGCTAGTATATATAAATTTAAGGTTTTGGCATAGTTTTGGAATATAATCTAGATAAAAAGATGCAAAACATAGCATATATCTGTGTGTCCATGTTTCATTTCATGAGAAATGATACAAATTATATGTTGCTTCATGGGTGTTCCCTCTTTGAAGTTTTTACCACATAAATATTGGTGTCTTAGCTTTTTCAAGTTTGAATTAGTCCTCTATGGTGTTCATCCTTTGAGTAACCTGCCTGTGATTTTTTATTATGGTATCAGAGTTCTTGTGTGGTTACCTCCATTTTTAATTCAAAGATTGAGGTAGTTATGTTGAGTATTTTAAGAGTTTCATATCCTTTGTTATGGTTTTATGGTCATAATTGCAGAATTCTCCTTATTATCTCTTGAAATTTTGGAGTTGTTGTTCTGTTTCAAAATAATATGTGATTTTTGGCAAGATCTAATTGCTCCATGTATTACATAGTCAATGCTTGGTATTTTTCTTCCATGTAGTGCAAAAACTCCCATCATTTTCACTAACTGACTCCTTTATCACCCCAAATACACTCCACATCACCCCAACTAATCCTTTTTGCAACTCTCCACCTTCCCAATCTATTGGGTATACTTCCTAGGAATAAACATTACATTGTACCATTGGTCCCTTTAGAAACTTATGTGTCTTATTATATGGAAGAATCAATATGTAAGGAACCATGAACTACAAATATCTTCTATTTTATCCAAATGAAATTTCATTCTTTATAATATGGTGAATAAGGCTGCAAATGGACTAGTTCCTATCAATTGCAAAAGAATTCAAAAAACAAGATGGAAAAGTGCCCAAAAAAACAAGATGATAAATCTCAAAATCCGCATCCCCATCCATCCTATTAGGTTTACCTATGCTATGTTAAGTAGTTCTCCCTTGCATCCACATTCTAATGTGTTGAAGGGAACATTAATTCCGCAAATGAAAGAAATTGTTGCCAAAGAATCATGTCCTCTTTGATTGTGAACATCCTAATAAAAGTGATTCTTAACTCCACCTCTTAATCGTTCATAGGAAGAAAATATTTGGATCTCTTCTGAGAGCACTCAGTTTGTCTATTTTCTTACTATTTCCTTGTTTATAAGAAACCATTAGTTTGGGTCCATAAGAACTACCTTTAGGTTTACTATGTTGTCTAAAGTCAACTCTTGATTTTTGTATATTGAAGTTTGAAACTTAAATTGTATAAGGAAGATATATTTTGTTTAGGGCTACATGTTACCCCTGTTTTGGTATAAAAAAAATGTGGAGGAGGATATCTGAATATCAATCTATCATCTCCATAAATGATCTTTTGAGTTCCTAAAGTAACCGAGGGATCTATTAAATGTCCTATTCCTGTCTTTGTGATTGGAAATAAATGTTGGTATTATAAGGCCTTGAACTTTGTTTTTTGGACTAATATATTTTTTACGTTCACATCCATTCTCTACAATGGGGAATAGAGAGGCAGTGTCTATTTCAACTAGAGCACAACTCTAAGTTTTTCAGGGGATGGACAGGTTGGACAAACATATATATAATATATATATATATATATATATATATATATATATATATATATATATATATATATATATATATGGGGAGAGAGAGAGAGGGAAAAATAATTTACAAATATATTAAAAATAATTAACTTTTCAAAAGACATGAATGATGAAATAAAACTAATTGACTGCATAAATATCAACTTACAGGAATAGGCAAGTTTCGAGTACATAATCCAAGTGGCAAGGACCATTTAAAAAACAAAATATCATAATATGCATATTCATATGCCCAAGGATCAAAACTTCAAAAAAATTACAAGTTATGATACTATAATATGATAGCTTGATACTCGAGAGTCATCATACATCGTCCAAATTTATGAAATTGTTGATTAGATTCTAAAGAGTCAAGACATGATATTTGTAATCCTAGATAACTTCAAATTTTTATTCATTTGAACATTGGCATAACTTATTACAGACCTAGGTGTGCCCAAAAGATAATGATATTCCCTTTCGCTATTTAACCAACAAAATCAAAATAAACAAGAAACTGGATGGCCGAGTTTGCAACACTTGAATAGTCGAATGATGAGTGCAACAGAATCCAAAATGAATAGTCACTCAAATAGATGATGAAAAATATGAAACTCTTCCCCTATAAACAACTAATGTTAGCTCCAAAAGACACACAATATGACAGCTAATGATAGTGCCACTATAAACATCTTTCAATTTGGAAATTTCCAAATGAAAAATGAATGACAATGAGATGAATTAGAGTTTCATCAAGTGTTTTTTTAGGATTTAGGATTTTAGAGAGGGGGGACCCACTTTTTATTCCTATATTTTTTCCTGCAAACTAGTCAAGGGATAGGGGGTAGTTCCTAGAAAGTTCCCAGTTTGGTCAATGGGTAGGGTGTGTACAGGAGGACATTCTGAAAGCCCCAATGGATCAACTCTCCACCTTTGAATCTATTGGGTATACTTCCTAGGAATAAACATTACATTGTACCGTTGGTCCCTTTAGAAACTTAGGTGTCTTATTGTATAAAAGAATCAAGATGTAAGGCACCATGAACTACAAATCTCTTCTATGTTATCCAAATGAAATTTCATTCCTTCTAATATGCTGAATAAGGCTACAATTGAACCAGTTCTTGTCAGTTGCAAAAGAAAAAACAATATGGAAAAGTACCCCAAAAACAAGTTGATAAAGCTCAAAAGCCCTATCCCCATCCATCCTATTAGGTTCAGTTCACCTGTGCTCTTTTAAGTAGTTCTCCCTTGCATCCACATTCTAATGTGTTGAAGGGGCCATTAATTCCCCAAAAGAAAGAAATTGTTGCCAAAGAATCATGTCCTCTTTGACTATGAACATCCTAATAAAAGTGATTCTTAACTCCACCTCTTAATCGTTAATAGGAAGCAACTCTTTGGAACTCTTCTGAGAGCACACGGTTTGGCTATTTGCTTACTATTTCCTTGTTTATAAATGGCCATTAGGATGGGTCCATAATAACTACCTTTAGGTGTACTATTGTGTCTAAAGACAACTATTGATTTTTGTATATGAAAGTTTGAAACTTAAATTGTATAAAGAAGATATATTTTGTTTAGGGCTACATGTTACCCCTGTTTTGGTAAAATGTGGAGGAGGATATCTAAATATCAATCTATCATCTCTAGAAATGATATTTTGAGTTCCTAAAGTAACTGAGGGATCTAATAAATGTCTTATTCCTCTCTTGGTGATTGGAAATAGGTGTTGGTAATATAAGGCCTTGTACTTTTCGTTTTGGACTAATATATTTTCTACGTCCATTGGAAGTAAAATTTGAATACTTTTTTTTTGTAGTTTTGCAATGGATTTGTTAGGAATACATCCTTTTTTTCAAGGAAAAACTTGCAAGGAAACTCAAGGGATGCTTCCCTGCATTTATGGATGGAACTCCTAGTAAAACCATCCACATAGACTAGTGCACCTAACCCAATGGGACTCAAACCAGGTGGCTGTCGACATGGAACTAAATAATGACCAAAAACATTGGAAACAACTGGTTGAGCTAACCCCTTGGGTTTATTTAGAATTAAATATAACAATTAACTACAAAATAATTTGGAATTTTCCATTTTGATTGCTTTATCAATATTTGCCAAAGTTCACTCTGATTTATTTTTATGAGAATATATTTCATCTTACTAGACGATACCGTTGGTTTGGAGAATGTATACTTATTAATGTCTTGAATTAATATCTCTCAAATGGGAAAAATCTTCCTGATTCATATTATTAGTCAAGTAGACATTGATTCCACAAATGGCTCCAACATTTGAAGTAGGAAAAGGATAATTACAAAAACAAAAATTGAAGTTCATAAATTTTCATGAAAACTTGAATCTAGAAAAGATGTACTTCCATTGAAATTAGGATTTCATATTTATGACTCTCTATAAGATTATTATTGGCAAGGTCCATACCAATATTGTAAAAACAAATGAAATACACAACACCATACAAGTCAAAGCAAATATGTCCATCGTCACCCATAGTCTTTCAACTTTATATTGACGAACTAGAAGATCTCATTTCAAAGTGATACATGTAGTTTCCTTCTCTATGAGTTTTCCGTCAGAAGTTTATTGTGTGGATGACATTGTCCATTTATCCCACATAATCCCAAGAAATCAAAAGCATATTGACACTTTCATCTCAACCGTGATAGTTATGGCCTTCAGGTCAACCTTGCAAAATCAAATATTCTAGAATTCAACATGTCTAAGAAGAAGGCATCTAAAACTACTCTCACCTATAAAGAAGAGGAGGTAGAAATGGTGAAATCCTACACTTACACTAGAGTAGTATCCTCTATTCCATCCTTTAGTGTAATCCAAACAACAAAATCAAGGTGGAGTAGAGGATACGAAGGATCAAAAACACTATAGAAAAAATTTTCCAGATCGACTTCCAAGATATTTGGGCTTAGATCTTCCTCTTCCATACCTTAGTGACACCTTCTCTCTTTTACAATTGTGAAGCTTGGAAAATGTTCCTAAGTGAAATAGGAAGAAACTACTTGAGAGAGTACTCTATACTATGCTCATAGAGTATATTCATTCAAGGAAAAATATCTCACACTTTTAGCCCCTCTGCATTTCCATGATTTTCCATGTTATGACCATGCTACATAGGATTTGTTGCATGGAAGACTCCCACTCAATCCAAAACAGATATCCTTACGGTTATCCAATTCTCTCTACAACTTTCCAGACAAAGTATCATAAATAGATGGCATGCTAAATCTTCTTCTTTGCTCCAATACTTGAACATTGATATCGAATTTCTTATGGCTCAAAGATTTATTTAAAATACAAGGCGATAGATGTATTTCCCTACTCCTTCATGATACGCTTCACCTTTGACCATAGGCTCTAAGAGATGGATCTCTCCAAATTTTTAATTCTAGGTTCACTACCTGTTATTTTTACCTTCAAAATGATTTTTGTCACAAGAATCATTATGAGAAAATCTACCAGATTTAGTAGGGAGGAGTACATTAGAAATCTCATCACATACTTCTTTTCAGGATTGGATGATAAGAGATATTAGGTTAATGACATTGTGGGCCCAGGGCTTCCTCCTTGGTGCCCTATAGACCCTTTACTAGTATGATATTTTGGGTTTATTAGGGTTTTATTCTCCCTCTCTTTTGGCAGTCTTCATATATTCAATTCTTTTGCATTTATTCTTAATAGTCACTAAATAAATTTCTATTTCCAATGAAAACTTTAGAAATCCAATGCAATAGAAAAATAGACATTTTCACATTCAAAACTTGAATTTAAAATGAGAAATTTAGGAGGAAATAACTCGATGTTGAAGGAAAACAATACTTCTGGAAAGATATCATAAGAAAGTGGGAAAAAATTGGAATGTTGATCCAAGTTTTAGAGAGCAGGAAATGTAGCCTATTCACATATAATACAAAGATAGTGATTAAATTTGAATACATAAAGAAGTACCATTGATCTGTGGTTCATACACTATATAAAAAATTGTGGATTAAAACAAAAATACATAGAATTCGCCTTTTCAAGTGATGTCTCTCCAACCTTGTTTCAATTGCAACTAACATCAAAATCATACTACCTCCTGTTCACGATTTACCACCAAAATGATGATATCCAAAGACCGTTGATACCAGAAGTGGGAACAACTTCCAATTTACACAACTACTTTATAGAAATTTGTTAGCACTCATGACATTAGAAAAATAGGTAGCAAAGATCTGCTACAACGATATTTATATGGATAATAACGTCTAGTCATATAGGTTGAGATCTTTGAACACCCTCAAAAATTCATATGGCATAAACATTAAACTTTGTAACCTCATAAAACACAGGAAGGGAAAAGCAAAGTCAGAATATGTAACAAATACTGCCCTCTCATATCAATAGTAGAATAGAAGAGAGGAAACTTTTAGAGTTAAATGTGAAGAATATCAATAGATATAATTGTTTTAGACAAATTTCAAAGCCTAAGTTGATTGGGAAATTGAAATTCCAGTCCTCATTATCTAAGGAACTTGGGTCTTGGTTTTGTGGTAAAGTCCTCCAAATAGGTGGACTAGAGAAAATTGGGATAACAGATCAAATTTTGACTACCTGTGTAGTTTGGAGTGGAGAAGGCACCAAATTTGTGTCATTCCTTAAGAAATCTGAATGAGCCTTCGACAGGGAGGGGCTAAGAAAACTAGTATGGATGTCCTTATTGTCACAGGTCCAACCATTGATGAAGTCGACCCACAGTATCTAGGTGCTAGAAAGGATGACCCAAGTTGAGGAATAGTTTGTGAAATCCATTATTGTTGCCTCTGATGTTGCCTATGAAAACCCCATGATTGCATTGAATTAGACAATGGTAAAAAAATTGTTAGAAGCAAATGTTGCAACCCACTCTAATACATTGGAAATTCCTAATGTAGAAATGTTGTCATCTCTTGGGATATCACCTTTAATCCATTCCTCTACAGCTCTCTCAAGTTCCTTAAATGGGGTGGGAACTTGCTAAGATGTTATTTTATCTATAGTTCTAACATTTGGACCAAATATTTTTTCTACAATAGATTCCATCCATTTTTGTTGCCTATGTCATTACTGCTGCTCTTGCTGCCTATGCAGACCCCAAGATTTCATTGAATTAGACCATGGTCACAAATTAGTAGAAGAAAATGTTGCAACCCACTCTGATACATTGGAAATTCCCAATGTAGGAAAGTTGTCCAATGTTATCCCTTGGGAGATTTCCTTTAAGATGTCTCTTTTCATCTCTCTCATGTTATTCAAATGGGGTGGGCACTTGCTAAGATGCTCTTCTATGCATATTTCTAGCATTTCCACTGGCTTTGTTTGCTACAATAGCTTCCCTATACAATGCTAATGGAAATGCCTCATGGGGAGAGCTCCCAACACAATCACCAACATGATATTTATTAGATATAATAGCTTCCCTTGAGATGGAGGATGATGAAGGTGAATCATAAAGGGAGCCTGATATATTGCTATGGAAAAATAGACCTAATTATGGGCAAAATCCCATACCCAAACAAAGGTAGAGAAGGATGATGAAACTACTGTTGACAACAATGATTGTGACTAAAATTGAAGCTCAAACAACCTTCTGCGGGGAAATCAAAAGAAAATCATTTTGATGCTCCTCTAGCTCAAGGTTCATAATGTTGGTGTTCAACAGAATGGCTACTACTATCTCTCTCTTTGGGTGAGCATCTTTCTCTTGGATGTTGAATGTTGTTGTTTCAACTATCGGGACAATGTTATCTCCTTGGACCTATGTTGTGCAAATGCTCTAAAAATAGTGATTTTCTCTTGCTTATCTTTACATTCTACCTCTTCTGTTGTCTGTGAGAAAAAACAATGTTGGTGTGCCACCACTATCCTACAAAAACCAATAAAATTAGCATATGTAAATCAAACATACTAAACTATTTAGCAGAAAGGAAGAAAAACAAATTGAATACACAACACCATACAAGTCAAAGCAAAGATGTCCATTGTCACCCATACTCTTTCAGCTTTAATTCATGATTTAGAAGATCTCATTTCAAAGCGATACAAGTGGTTGCCTTCTCTATGGGATTTCCATTAGACATCTATTGTGTGGATGACATTATCCCTTTATCCCACATAATCACAAGAGTCCAAAAGAATCTAGACAATTTCATCTCATTCTATGATAGTTATGGCTTTCAGGCCAACCTTGTAAAATTAATTATTAAGGCTTTCAACAAGTCTAAGAAGAAGGCATATAATAATACTATCACCTATAAATAAGAGGAGGTAAAAATGGTGACATCCTACACTTACACTAGAGTAGTATCCTATGGCTCATCCTTCAATGTAATCCCAACAACAAAATCAAGGTGGAGTAGAGGATACGGAGGATTAGAAACATTATAGAAAAAATGTTTCTAGGTCAACTTCCAAGATATTTGGGCTTAGATCTTCCTATTCCATACCTTAGTGACACCTTCTATCTTTTACAATTTTGAAGCTTGGAACATGTGCCTAAGTGAAATAGGATGGCACTACTTGAGATAATACTCATTACTATTCTCTCAGAGTATATTAATGCAAGGAAAACTATGTCACATTTTTGGCCCATCTACATTTCCATGGTTTTCCATGTTATGACCATGCTTCACAGGATTTGTTGCATGGAAGACTCCCAGTCAAGCTAAAACATATATCCTTATGACAATCCAATTCTCTATACAACTTGCTAGCTAAAGTATCATAAATAGCTTGCATGCTATATCTTCCTCTTTGCTCAAATACTTGAAGATTGATATCAAATTTCTTATGGCTCAAAGATTTATTTACAATACAAGGTGATAGATGTATTTCCCTACTCCTTCATGAGATGATTCACCTTTGACTATAGGCTCTAAGAGATGGATATTTCCACATTCCTAATTTTAGGTTCACTACCTATTTTTTTTACCTTCTAAATGAATTTGGCCACAAGAATCATTATGAGAAGATCTACTAGATTTATTAGGAAGGTGGACATTAGAAAGCTCATCACATACTTCTTTTCAACATTAGATGATAGGAAATATTAGGGTTAATGACATTGTTGGCCTAGGGATTCCTCCTTGGTTCCCTCTAGACCCTTTCCCATTTTTATCTTTTGGGTTTCTTGGGGTTTTATTCTCCCTCTATTTCGGTGGTCTTAGTATATTCAATTCCTTTTCGTTTCTTCTTATCAATTACCAAAATTTTTTTTTTTCTAATGACAACTTCAAAAATCCAATGCAATAGACAGATGGACATTTTCACATTCAAAACTTGAATTTATAGTGAACAATTTAGGAAGACAGAACCTGATGATGAAAACAAACAACATCACTGGATGCGTATACAACATATCATCTCATTGGAATATCCCTCCAACTCTAGTCTGTGATATGCGCTTCCTAGAAAATGCATTTACAAGTTCACATTTGATATCAACTTTGTTGTTCCAAGAAGAGTTGTTCCTAGAGGTAGTACGATTCCTAGAATATGTCTCCAACAATGATGAGTGCACAAGAGTATTATTCCAGTGATAAAAACTAGGGTATCGTTAGGTTTAATAACAAAAACGCCTTATTTGAGCACAAAAAACCCCCTTATTGAGTATTTTCTTTATCAAGAAAAAATCAGGGCCACTTTTGCAACCATATATCTCTTTGCAAAGAATATTGGAATTAATTAACCAGAACGATCTTGTCATCCACTATAATATCTTATATGGATTTGGAGCATTGTAGTACTTACAAGCATCTCCTTGTGCAGTTGTCTTCATAGAAAATCAATTACCTTTGCAATTTTTTCTGTTGTTCCCATCTACAAATTTCCAGAAAATATTGGTGAGATCATGAAAGAAAGAAGATGGTTTTTTCCAACAAAATAAATTCATTAAAAGAATAACCTGCAATTCTCTTCCAACAAATAAATATTGGTCTTCCTCTTTCACGAACACCTAGTTGTATTTTGAGCAACCATCTGACATACATAACATAACAAATCTTATAAGATTTTGCAATAGATGTTCTATTTTGGGAAGTAATACCAAGAATGGGTAAGACCCTAGGGGAACTAAAGAAGGGCTAATCAATGTCACCATGTTAGCTTCTTCACACATTTTTGGCTACCTATCATCTGGCACAAGGGGTGAATCCCTGACAAATCCTAAGCTTTTAGTATGGCAAGCACAAGGAATGATGATAAGTGTTGGGGCATATATGATTTATGTTATTATGCTTGAATAACATCATATAATTCATTCAATTATTATTCAAGTACATTGTCACATATAACTACCACTACCATCCCACAAAAACCAATAAAATTATCATATATAAATAAGACATACTAAACTATTTAGTTGTAAAACAGAAAAATATCTAGAATATAGAAAACCATACAAGTCAAAGAAAATATATCCATTGTCACCCATACTCTTTCAACTTTAAATTGATGATTTAGAAGATCTCATTTGAAAGTGATACAGGTGGTTTCCTTCTCTATGGTGTTTCCATCATAAGTCTACTTTGTGGATGGCATTGTCCTTTTATCCCACATAATCACATGACTCCAAAATCATCTAGAAACTTTCAACTCGTTATGTGATAGTTATGGCTTTCAATTCAACCTTGCAAAATCAAATATTCAGGCTTTCAACATGTTTGAGAAGGAAGCATCTAATACTACACTCACCTATAAAGAAGAGGAGGTAGAAATGATGACATCCTACACTTACACTGGAGTAGTATCCTCTGGCCCATCCTTCAGTGTAATCCCAACAACAAAATCAAGGTGGAGTGTTGAAATATGGCAACAAGAATCTTCCAACTTAATTTGTCCTTGAATTAAATTGTGAATTAAAATCGAATTTAGTCCTAACAACTACTTGGAATTAATTAATTAATTAATTTTAAATTAATTAGTTGGAGAAATTCAATTTGGAAGTCTTTTTGAAGTCATGCAAGAGTTATCCCTTAAATTAAGGAGATAAGATTGAGTTATATTTTAGTTTTAATTAGTTAACTCAATTTACCGAGTTATGTCCAGTTAAAATAGTTCCAAATTGTTTGAGGAACTAATAGTGAGTTAATAGTTAGTTGATGCAGTAATGCACTCAACTAGTGCTACAACAGTTAATTGAATATTCCCTCATCAGAAACTCATGCATGTCTATTATGAGAAAGACCCAGTTGAGATTAATGTTCAAGGACAATGTACTATCAGTTGCACGTGTTTTCTCCTGGAGAAAACTCATGCATGCAGTCAAGGATTCATCCTTGAGGATTACGCAGTTTTCAAGGGTTGATTTTCCACTTGGTAACAGGGTAATCATTGACAAGGAACAACACAAGGAAATAGGAGCTTGGAGGGAAGAAAGGAAGGCTGGAGAGAAGCCAATATTTCTTGTGAGCATCTGTGAGGATTGTACTAAAATATGGATAGTTGTGAGAGCTAAGGCTTTGTATAATTCCTATGTATTTCCACCATGTATGATAATACAATAGTGTGGGGTTTTATCTGAGACTTTCCCCAAAGTATTTTCATGTGTATTGTGCCATTGATTCTTCTTCTTCTTCTGGTTATATTGTTCAGCTCGATCTTTAAGCTTCAACAAATTGATAGTAGAAGTAGGTTATAGTATTTTGCTTTGATTTATATTGCATTATCGAGTTAACCTACCAATAGACCTTCTACATGGTATCAGAACTGTGAATAATATACTGAGAAGAGAATTCAAATTTTGAATTTTGGGGTTGCAGGTGCAAATCAAATTCATATCATACTTCAAGGTTGGCCAATGACATTCTATGGATTGAGACTCGAGTATGCCTTGGAAGGTAGCTCGAATTACATATCATGAAAAGATAAAATGGAGGTTGTATTAGAAGATGATGGCTTGAAGAAATTCATTGATCGAGAAATCCCAAAGCCATCTTCAACTAATGCACAAGATTTGGCTGAGTGGAAGAAGTGTGTGGCAAAGGCAAGACGGATCATCCTCGAGGGGAGTTCGAGACGATATTGTCTCTAGTCTCCATGGGAAGGATACTCCTTTTTCAATGTGGAAGAAATTGAACGATCTTTATCAAAACAATAGTGACCAGAGGAAATTGGCACTCAAGCATAAGATTCAAAGAATCAATATGGAGAAGGGCAATACTATTTCCACATATCTGAACAAGCTCACCACCTACAAATATGAACTTGGTAGTGTGGGAATAACTACTGTCGATGATGATATGGTGAGCCTCGCTCTCCTTGGCCTTCCAAAGAGTTGGAATAGCTACCAAGACTTTGTGAATGGAAGGGAGAAACTGCTAGATTGGGAACAACTATGGTCGGATCTTATGCAGGAGGAGATCAGGAGGAGCACACAAGATGGTTCTTCATCCAAGAATTATGATGAAGAAAATTTGGCCTTAGCAAGTAAGGCAAGGAAAGGGAAGGGGAAGGCTTCCCATTTCAAATCAAATTCCTCTCATGGAGGGAAGAAGGGTGACATGTCTAAAGTAAGATGCTTTAAATTGTCACAAGATGGGACATTATGCAACTAATTTCCCATCGAATAATTACAATAAGGGATCCTCAGAAGGATCGGAAGGTGAGGTATTAGCCTCTTAGTTCGAAATGGACTTTACCCTCATCGCATGCATGGTGTCATCGATGATGGGTTGTGTCTCGTATCTTGACAGTGGAGCCTCATTCCACATGACCAGTGATAAAAATTTATTCAGTGCCTTCGAGGACAAATAATTCAAGATGCACATAGAGATGGGTAGCAATGGAAGGTATAGTGTTTCAGGAGTGGGCATGGTTTCTTTTCATAGGGAGAATGGAGTTCCTCTCACCTTGATAGATGTGATGTATGTGCTTGGGCTGAAGAAGAACTTGGTATCGGTCGCGATGTTGGAGGACAAAGGCTATGATGTTGTCTTCAGTAAAGGAAAGATGTTCCTAAGACACATAGCCACGGGTCAGGCCAAGAGGATAGGGATTCGGGTGAAGAATCTCTATAAACTAGAGGTAGATGATTGTGAACCATTGAGTATGAAAGCATAATTAGTGCAAAGCCAAGACATTGGTGAGTTGTGGCACAGGCGGTTGGGCCATTTTCATCATGGGGCTTTGAAGATAATACAATAGATATCTACAGGACTTCCAGAGGTAAACTTGAGCAAGTTGACACATGCAAAAGTTGTACCTTGGGAAAGTACACCAAGTCTTCCTTTAATGATCGAGACAGTCGAGCAGAGGCTATCTTAGAGAGAGTTTATACTGATTTGTGTGGACCATTCTCGACGGCATCCACAGTGAAGCAAATATATTATGTGATTTTCATTGATGACTATTCTCATAAACATTGGATTTATTTCATGCAGAAGAAGGACCAAACTTTCACAAAGTTTTGTGAGTTCAAAGCTTTGGTCGAGAAAGATTCAGGGAAGAAGATCAAGGCCTTGAGAAGCGACAATGGTGGAGAATATGTCTCTCAAGAGTTTAAGGACTTATGTGCAGTGGAAGGAATTAAATGAGAGTTGACAGCACCTCATAACCCACAGTGAAATGGGGTGGCCGAGAGGAAGAACATAACTATTGTAGGGGCAACATGGGTAATGTTGCATGACCAAGGCCTACCACTTCATTTGTGGGTTGAGGCATGCAACTTAGCCGTCTATTTGCAGAATAGAAGCTCGCATCGCATACTTGGGATGAAGACACCAGAGGAAGCTTTCTCCGGTAAGAGACCAGATGTGGGTCACTTCAGGATCTTTGGCTCATCAGTATATTGCCATGTGACAAAGGATGCACGGAAGAAGCTTGAGCCAACAAGAGAGTTGGGGATATTTATGGGGTACACTGATACACCTCACAACTATCGGGTGTACTTTCCTACTAGTCGAAGGACAATGGTTCACAGAGATCTCAAGTTTGATGAGTAGAAGGCCATGTGAGTTTCCCTTGAGAGGGAGCTCCAACTACAAGCTCTGGAGGAATTGTTGGTTCCTAAGGAGGAGGAGCCTAAGACTAATGCGAAGCATACACATGCAGAGGCTCCAAGAGTGGAGACAACCACTCAAGCAGAGTCTTCCAGAGATGGACATAAGTGCACAAGAGAAGCTGATAGATTTTTGGAGGATGCCAGAGAGAATGTGGGAGCACCATCTTCTCAGCAAAGATAGAGGAGGTCACCTGAGAGGTACACTGGATACATGGACCTTGCTGGGGAATGTGTTGAGACCGAGCCATCTTCCTTAGAGGAAGTAGTGCAGCAGCCGATTTGGGTTGATGCTATGGTGGAGGAGTATAACTCCATAGTTCGTAATAGTGTTTGGGATGTGGTTCCAAGACGGGAGAACAAGTCAGTTGTGAGTTCCCGTTGACTTTACAAGGTAAAGCAAGTTTTTGATGGTAGTGTGGAGAAGCATAAGGAAAGATTTGTTTCCTGTGGCTTTTCACAGGTCAAGAGGATCAAGTTGCTGCAGTATATTTCAACAGAGGAGCCAGATTTTGACATTTTGACAAAGGCATTATCAAAGTGTAAATTCAAGTTCCATAGAGACAAGATTGGGGTGGAAGATAATCCCTTTCTTGTTGAGAGGGAGTGTTGAAATATGGAAACAAGAATATTCTAATTTAATTTTTCCTTGAATTAAATTGCGAATTAAAATCGAATTTAGTCTTAACAACTGCTTGGAAATAATTAATTATTTTATTTTAAATTAATTAGTTGGAGAAATTCAAGTTAGAAGTATTTTTGAAGTCATCCAAGAGTTATCCCTTAAATAAAGGAGATAATCTTGAGTTATATTTGAGTTGTAATTAGTTAACTCAGTTTACTGAGTTAAGTCCAGTTAAACTAGTTCCAAATTGTTTGAGGATCTAATAGTGAGTTAATAGTCAGTTGATGCACTAATGCACTCAACTACTGCTACTTCAATTAACTAAGGATTCCCTCATCAGAAACTCATGCATGTCTATTCTAAGAAAGAACCAGTTGAGATTAATGTTCAAGGATAGTGTACTATCAGTTTCATGTGTTTTCTCATGGACAAAACTCATGCATGCAGTCAAGGATTCATCCTTGAGGATTGCACAATTTTGAAGGGTTGATTTTCCACTTGGTAATAGGCTAATCATCCACAAGGAACAACGCAAGGAAATAAGAGCTTGGAGGGAAGAGAGGAAGGCTGGAGAGAAGCCAAGATTTCCTGTGAGCATCTATGAGGATTGTACTAAGAGATGGCTAGCTGTGAGAGCTAAGGCTTTGTATAATTCCTATGTATTTCCACCATGTATGATAATACAATAGTGTGGGGTTTTATCTTAGACTTTCCCCAAAGTATTTTCACGTGTATTGTGCCATTGATTCTTCTTCTTCTGGTTATATTGTTCAGCTTGATCTTTAAGCTTCCGCAAATTGATGGTAGAAGTAGGTTATAGTATTCTGCTTTGATTTATATTGCATTATCGGGTTAACCTACCAACAAATTTTCTACATGGATTAGAGGATATGAAGGATCAGAAACACTATAGAAAAAATGTTTCTAGGTCAACTTCCAAGATATTTGGGCTTAGATATTCCTCTTCCATACCTTAGTGACACCTTCTCTCTTTTACAATTGTGAAGCTTGGAACCTGTGCCTAAGTGAAACAAGTTGAAACTACTTAAGATAATACTAGTTACTCTTCTCCCAGAGTATATTAATGCAAGGAAAACTATCTCACACTTTTGTCCCATTTTCACTTCCATGATTTTCAATGTTATGACCATGTTGCACAACATTTGTTGCATGGCAGACTCCCACTCAAGCCAAAGTATCATAAACAACTTGCATGTTATATCTTCCTCTTTGCTCCAATACTTGAACATTGATATCAAATTTCTTATGGCTCAAATATTTGTTTACAATACAAGGCAATAGATGTATTTTTGTACTCCTTCATGGGATGCTTCACCTTTCACCATAATCTCTAAGAGATGGATATTTACACATTACTAATTCTAGGTTCACTACCTATTATTTTTACCTTCTAAATGGTTTTGGCCACAAGAATCATTATGAGAAGATCTACCAGATTTATTAGGTAGGTGGACATTAGCAAGCTCATCACATACTTCTTTTCAGCATTGGATTATAGGAGATATTAGGGTTAATGACATTGTTTGCCTATGGCTTCCTCCTTAGTTCCCTCTCTACCCTTTCCTAGTTTGACCTTTTAGGTTTCTTAGGGTCTTATTCTCCCTCTCTTTTAGTGGTCTTCATATATTCAATTTTTTTGCATTTCTTCTTAATAGTTACAAAAAAAGAATTATATTTCTAATGGCAACTTTAGAAATCCAATGCAATAGACAAATGGACATTTTCACATTCAAAACTTGAATTTACAATGAACAATTTAGGAGGACAAAACCTAATGATGAAGATAAACAACATTACTGGGTGCATATACAAAATATCAGCTCATTGGAATAGCACTCCAACTCTGGTCTATGATATATGCTTCCTAGAAAATGCATGTACTGGTTCACCTTTGATATTAGCTTTGTGGTTCCATGCATAACTGTTCCTAGAGGTAGTATGATGCCTAGAATATGTTTCCAACAATGATGAGCACACAAAAGTATTATTATAGTGATCAAAACTGGGGTATTATTAGGAACAAAAAATCCTTATTTAAGTGCAAAAAACCCCTTTATTGAGTGTTTTCTTTATAAAAAAAAAAATAGGGCCACTTTTGCAACCATATATCTCTTTGCAAAGAATATTAGAATTAATTAACTAGAAAATTTTTGTCACCCATTCTAATATCTTATATGGATTTGAAGCATGCAAGTACTTACGAGGGTAGTAATTACTTACTAGGGTCTCCTTGTGCAGCTGTCTTCATAGAAAATCAATTACCTTAAGAATTTTTTCTATTGTTCCTATCTACAAATTTCCAGAAAAGATAGGTGAGATTAGAAAAAATGAATATGATTGTTTCCAACAAAATAGATGAATTAAAAGAATAGCCACCAATGCTCTTTGAGCAAATAAATATTGTTCTTCCTCTTTCACGAACACCTAGTTGTATTTTGAGCAACCATCTAACATACATAACATACCAAATACTATAAGATTTTGAAATAGATGTTCCATGTTGGGAAGTAATACCAAGAATGAGTAAGATCTTGGGAGAACTAAAGAAGGGCTAATCAATATCACTATGTTAGCTTCTTCACACATTTTTGGCCACCTGTCATCTGGCACAAGGGGTGAATCCCTAACAAATCGTAAGCTTTTAGTATGACACGCACAAGGAATGATGATAAGTGTTAGGGCATATATTTATGTTATTATGTTTGAATAACATCATATACTTCATTCAAGTATTATTCAAGTACATTGTTGCATATACCTGCCACTACCATCCCACAAAAACCAATAAAATTCGAATATATAAATCAGACATACTAAACTATTTAGTAGCAAGGAAGAAAAACAAATGGAATACACAACACCATACAATTCAAAGCAAAAATGTCCACTATCACCCATACTCTTTCAACTTTAAATTGACGATTTAGAAGATCTTATTTCAAAGTGATATAGGTGTTTTCCTTCTCCATGGGATTTCCATCAGAATTATGTATTGTGGATGACATTGTCCTTTTATCCCACATAATCATAGGACTCCAGAAGCATCTACACACTTTTAGCTCATTCTGTGATTGTTATGGCTTTCAAGTCAACCTTGTAAAATAAAATATTCAAGCTTTCAACATGTTTGAGAAGGAGGCATCTAATACTACTCTCACTTATAAATAATAGGAGGTAGAAATGGTGACATCCTACACTTACACTGGAGTAGTATCCTCTATCCCATCCTTCAGTGTAATCCCAACAACAAAATCAAGGTGGAGTAGAGGATACGAAGGATCAGAAACACTATAGAAAAAATGTTTCCAGGTCAACTTCCAAGATATTTGGGCTTAGATCCTCCTCTTCCATACCTTAGTGACACCTTCTCTCTTTTATAATTGTGAAGCTTGGAACCTGTTCCTAAGTGAAACATGATGGAACTACTTGAGATAAAACTCATTACTATTCTCTCAAGGTATATTAATGCAAGGAAAACTATCTCATATTTTTGGCCCATTTTCACTTCCATGATTTTCCATGTTATGACCATGTTGCATAGGATTTGTTACATGGTAGACTCCCACTCAAGCCAAAACATATATCCTTACGACTATCTAATTCTCTATATGGCTTGCTAGCCAAAGTACCATAAACAACTTGAATTCTATATCTTCCTCTTTGATCCAATACTTGAACATTGATATCGAATATCTTATGGCTCAAAGATTTGTTTACAATACAAGGCGATGATGTATTTCCCTACTCTTTAATGAGATGCTTCACCTTTAACCATAGGCTCTAAGATATGGATATTTCCACATTGTTAATTCTAGGTTCACTACCTATTATTTTTACCTTGTAAATGATTTTGATCACAAGAATCATTATGAGAAGATCTACCAGATTTATTAGGGAGGTGGACAATAGAAGTATCAACACATCAAAAAAGGGTTGTATTTCTGAGGAAAAACTAACCAAGCAATTAGTCCAACTGCATCAGTATGCATTGAAAGACAATGGCCAACCTCTCCAACATGGATACGATCATAGGGACTAATAATACTACTGAGTCTCTATCACTAGAACCATAGTAAAATAATTCTATTCAAATCTTAGGTCAACTATGTGGAGAGGGGAATGTTTTGTGATGGAAATGGCGTGGTCAACTTAAGCATGGGGCAACCATTTAAATATTTTGAGTACTTGGATTATATGCAAGCAATTCTTTGGCATGTTCCAAGGTTCTCTATTTTTATTATCAATAAACACATTATAAATATTTGAGTGAAAATATGTTAGGTTCTCTTTGGTTTTAATGCATTTATCTCTTGCTGTTGTTGTGAAATTTGTCATCTGACTAATAAGATGGTCATTTTTCCTACACTAAAAAACTCCTTTAAACTCTACTTTCTATCTAGTACATTAAGACAACACTTTGCCACACCCATAGAACAAATAGAACATCCCCTATATTCTAGTGCAATATATCAAAATATATACATTCATTTATCCAACAACATCCACCATACCAAAGGTCCATGACAGACTAACATAAACAAATTGTTCTCCACAAGCACCAAATATTTTCAAAGCTCTAATGCAGATGATAAAGTTCAATCCATACATTAATAAATAAAGAAGAAAGGCCAAACCAAGAGAGTACAAAAGTGGGTAATTATATGATGCAAGGAAAAACATGAAAATTGCAATATATAAGAATGTGGGAAAATTTTGGAATGTTGATCCAAGTTTTAGAGAGTAGGAGACATAGCCAATTCACATATAATACAAAGAAATTGGTTAAGTTTGAATATAGAAAGCAATACAATAGATTTTTGGTTGATACCCTACATCAAAACTGGAGATTAAAACCAAAAACCATAGGATAAGCCTTTAGAAGTGATGTCTCTCCAACCTTGTTTCAGTTGCACCCAACATCAAAATCATACTACCACCACTTCACGATATACCACCAAAATTATGATATCTAGAGACCGTTGATACCAAAAGTGGAAACAAGTTCCAATTTACACAACTACTTTATCGCAATCTGTTAGCACTCGTGGCATTAGAGAAATAGGTAGCAAATATCTGCTACAACAATATTTATATGGATAATAGCATCTAATCACACAGGTTGAGAGATCTTAACACCCTCAAAAATTCATATGGCATAAACATTAAACTTTGTAATGTCATAAAACACAAGAAGGGAAAAGAAGAGTTAGAATTTGTAACAAATATTGCCCTCTCATATCAATAACAACCTAGAAGAAAGGAAAATTTCAGAGTTAAATGTGAAGAATATCAATAGATCAAATTGTTTTAGACAAATTTTAAAGCCTACGCTGATTGAGAAATTGAAGTTCTAGCCTTCATTATCTAAGGAACTTGGGTATGGGTTTTGTGGTAAAGTCCTCCGAACAGGTGGACTAGAGAAAACTAGGATAACAGATCAAATTTTAACTACTTGTGCAGTTTGGAGTGGAGAAGGCACCAAATTGGTGTCATTTCTTAAGAAATCCGAATGAGGCCTTTGATAGGGAGGGGATAAGAAAACTAGTATTGATGTCCTTATTGTCATAGGTCCAACCATTGATGAAGTAGACCCACAGTATCCAGGTGCTAGAAAGGATGACCCTAGGATTGCATTGAATTAGACTAGGGTAACAAAATGTTAGAAGAAAATGTTGCAACCCACTCCGATACATTGGAAATTCTTAATGTGGGAATGTTGTTATCCCATGGGATATCACCTTTAATCCATTCCTCTACATCTCTCTCGAGTTCTTTAAATGGGGTGGGCACTTGCTAAGATGCTATTCTATGTACAATTCTATCATTTTTACCAACTCTATTTTCTACAATAACCTCCCTAGATAGTGGTAATGGAAATGGAAATGGCTCCTGTAGAGAGCTCCCAACACAATCACCAATGACAAATCTATTATATGCAATAACGTCCCTTGAGAGAGAGGAGGATGAAGGTGAATAATAAGAGTGACCGATATATTCCTCTGCAAAATAAGAGACATAATTAGAGGGGAAATCCTAGAACCAGACGATGGAAGAGTAGGACGACGCAACTACTCCTCACAATGATGATTGTGACTAGAAGTGAAGCTAGAACAACCTTGTGCAAGAAAATCATAAGAAATCCATTATGATGCTCCTCCAGCATAGGGTTCATAATGTTGGTGTTCAACATAATCGATTTTACTCTCTCTCTCTTGGTGAGCATCTTTCTCTTGGATGTTGATTGTTGTTGTTTCAACTATTGGGCCAATTGTATGTCCTTGGACCTACGATGTGCAAATTCTCTAGCAATAGTGATCTTCTCCTGCTCATCATTAAATTCTCCCTCTGTTGGTGTCTATGGGAAAAACCCAAGTTGGTGTGCCGCTACCATCCCAAAAAGCTAATAAAATTAGCATATATAGATTAGACATACTAAACTATTTAGTAGCAAGGAAGAAAGACGTTTCTCAAACTTCACATGAAAACATAAGCCTGGAACTATAATACGTATTATAAGAAAATTACAACTTAAACTATATGTAAAATAGTAAAATTTTAAGAAGCACTTACATTATTTTAAATTTGACTAGGAAATCATGGCAATATTCTTCAACTATTCCTTTTGTTTTTGTTCCTGTGATGCACCTGAATACCCATCCCAGACTCGGCTAAGAGCACTGAGCAACTTGGCATGCAATAATTTGGTTTTATCAATCTCATTTAAGAATTTGAATCTGTGATCAGGAGAAGGAAGTTGGTAACATCACTTTATTGACCACATCTCACCCACTCCCAAAGTTTTCGATCGAAATACCTACTATGGTATTGCCTAGTAGTTAGGTATTGATGCAGAACATGCTAGTAGGTAGTTTTCCATATCGATTGGTGGATATCGTCATTGCACGTAGAAGATCATAAGGGAGATGTAGAATGAAATTCTGATAGGTAATATGTGGTACCTAATAGATTCATTCAATAAGTGGTGTTATGGAATGTTGGTGAAGAAAGAATATCCATTTTATTGCACTGACGAACCATCCTAGATACGCTTGACTAGAAATTAAGCCCTTTCTAATCATCCCAATGAAACAAAATATTTCAAACCGATGAGGAGACATATTCACCTTGATGATTGGTCAGTGGAAGGACCATCAGACACACTCATATATATTAACTTAGCTAACTCCACAGTGCAAGTAAAATGGGGAAGATGGCCTAGAGCGAACCGCACAACAGTATACACAGGCAGTGTTGCTCTTGCTATCTGAGCTATATCTTGCAACAATTTTTGTATGCCCCATGTCATCCTATTTAAACCTCATGTGGTGACCATCAAAGGCAATAGATCATGTTGAGCCCCAAAACTACCTCTCTTCCAAGCATTTTCATAAACCCTTTCTCTTCTATTTTCCCATGTTCGTGCATCCTAAGCTATAAAAAGTTGTTACATGTTGATTTTAGGAGTGTATTTGAGTGATTTTAAAATTATATCATTGTGTGTGCTATTTGATCTAGGTTTTGTTTATCAGCTACGGAATGTAGCCACTTTCCGGAGCTAACTAGCAACTCCGCAGCCATTTCCATTTTTTTATAGGTTACAGGTGTCAGGAGGAGGAATGATACACATGGGCAGCTCAGGAAATGTCCACACATTGATGAGGTCGTATTCACTTAGCCAGATTCGGAAGGAAAGGTCCCGGTCAAAAGGAGGTCAACGGAGAATTCTATGCCAGCTAGAACTTTGTTCTTGCACGTAAAAGAAGCCCAAAGCCATTCCCGAACTCATGGATTCGTTTTTGCCACCTATATGCCATCTACATAATGCAATCCAACATCCACCTCACATAGATTTACTGGTCATGGCAATCAGGAGGTTGAATCCTTGGATTTTGACCTGTTCACGTGTCTATCATTGAAGAAATTCCTCTGAGATACAGCTATCCATTTTCTCTATAAATATAAGTGTTTTCAACGCAGATAGGATGTTCTGGATATTGTTGTTATAGTGTTATTTTGCTATTCTGTAACCGAGAGACACATTACTGTGTTTTTCATAATACAAACTCTGTTTTCACCTGTTTGTTTGAGTGTATTTTGAAGTAACAACGTGCTAGTCTGAAGTTGTGCAGACGGCCCCTACATAGCTGAGGTCCTTCTTTTGTTTTTGTATATTTTTCATGTATATTTTCTCTCATTCGAATTGTATATTTCTCATGTCTTGCTTATGATCTTAATCCTTCTAACCTTGTTTATGTTTTTGCAGCTTGTCATATTTCTTACTAACATTCATAGGTGCATTTCAGAATAGGTCTTTAAGTCTGGTTATGCTCAAGCTTCTTAGTGTAATTTTTGCATCAATTGGTGTTATTGAGACTTACTTCCTCTGCTGAAACTCAGTTTTCAATTTCAGTTGTTTATGCTTTTACGTTGTGAGATTTTTTTACTGTTCAAGATAGTTTAGATGTCAGTTCTTTCATGCTATATGATGATATTTCCGGAGCCTTTAGCTTAACCCCATTTTAGAAGTTAATTGGCGAAATATTGTGATTATAGATGAAGTACTTGGCTTTGCTTTCATTAGTGTGCAATTAGATAATTTAGATGTCATTTCTTAAACGCTATATGATGATATTTCCAGAGCCTTTAGCTTAACCCCATTTTAGAAGTTAATTGGCGAAATATTGTGAATATAGATGAAGTAATTGGATTTGCTTCGTTAGTGTGCAGCTAGATAATTTAGATTTCATTTCTTTCATGCCATATGATGATATTTCCAGAGCCTTTAGCTTAACCCTGTTTTAGAAGTTAATTGGTGAAATGTTGTGATTATGGATGAAATCATTGACTAATCATTAGTTTCCAGTTTCTTTACTTTTGGTTTAAGTTGCAGTAGTTTATTAGATTTCAATTTTGCAATTAGAATGAACAACAGAGATAGTAATCTCATTTTCAGTACTTCTTTTTTAGTTTGGTTTATATAGCTACATATTCACACTCTCATTCAAGTTCTAATTTTGTAGACAACATGTTTTAAGATCTCCTAAGTTCAAAGTTTGGAAATTATCACAAAAAGTAAGAGGATAAGCCTTGTCTTCAACTCTACATCCACACTTGATATTCAAAAAGTATTCTTAAACTTTTTCTTTAATAGCAGATTAGGATTTCCATTGCATTAAACCACTTTAGGACACCAACAGAACAAAACCCCAAAACAAGATAAAACTAAAAAACAATGAGGTAAGAAAAGGGTTGTCTAGCACATACAGTGCACTACACTTCATCAGTTTACGACTCCTGGATTGATAACTTATGTAGCAATTTAGGACATACTAAATTGACTAAATAGATCATCCAGAAAATAAGTCTCACAACACCACCAAAACAAAAGCCATACTGATATTCTTGTAGGAAGAACTCGAGAAGGGCCTCGCTGGGAAAGAGAATTAAGTGCCACCTCTGTAGCGAAATGTTAAACATGTCTCAATGTGTTGTAGTAGTTTTGGCTCTCAACTACTTATCAATTGAGATTAACAGTGGATTTGAATCTGAGCACATGATCAAGCCCCTCTCTGATACATGAATCCGCCGAAAGATTTAGCAATAAGGAAAAATATAATTTCAGGAGCAACATGCCATCTTCTGACTACGTCACTCTGCTCGCTATGAAAACTCAATCAATCACATATTCATAGAGTTTTTTTTATACAAGAGAATCAAACCAAACCCGTGAATTCAACCCTACCTTTGATTTCCAAACCAAACCGGAGAATTCAACCCTACCTTTGATTTCCTAGAAATCTAGGGCGATTGGGAGAAAACCACCCACCTACATTCCTGGAAATTGGGGGTGATTGAAGCTAACCCCACATGCATTTTGAAAATCTGGGGTGATTGAAGAAAACCCCAACAAGGCGAATTTGAGGCTTTGAATGTTTACCTGGTTTATTTTTCACGGCTAAAATATAATAATCACTTATTTTTTAAATAATTTTGGGGCGAACTATAGAAAATGGGAGAAATATAAAAAATTCGCCTTACCAAAATATAAAACCCCTTAAATTTTTCCCATCGGCTAAAATTCACACCTAAAATTTTCTATGAAGCCAATTATAAGTATCAATAATATGACCAACATTGTCTTTGAGGCCTAAATAAACAAGCTCATCTTCATTCAAGAGCATTATGTGGGGAGGATTTATTTGTGATACTACACTACCTATACAAGGCACATACCCCATCCATATGTTCACAAGGTATGCCATTTTAGGACTATTCTTATATTGGATTCCCATTCCTCAAATAATATCCATCCTCTTAGACCACTCTAATCTTGGATACATGTCTTATCCTCAAAGAGTGTCGGTCCCTTTCCTTTCTTAGATGCTCTATCCTCAAGGAAACTATAGATTCTTATCGAATCCTCCACCATTATCTCTTCAAGGCCTTCACTTAGACTTACAATTGTTAGTCCTGCTCAAGTGCATGATACATGGATAAGAGAATGCACAAGTGATGCCCACCATCGGTCCCTCTCAACGAAAGAGGATATCCCTATTTCCTTTTGACTAGGGAATAGATCCTTGATCTTATTCAAGGAGACTCCTTTGCTCCTTCTCAAATGTAGAAGAGATTCTAGACTTCCTTTCTATTTGGGAAATTAACAACACAAGCCTTATAGGTTTTTCCATACGAGTATAAACTACCTATTCTTGATGGAGATAGTTGCATGGCTCCCTATTTCCTTCACATATCATTGCAATGAGTTTTCTTCCCTTTAAGGTATCATGGAGCCATCTTCATTCTTCAATCTTGTGACAGGATCTAGGTCATCAATCTTGTAAATCACTTTCGCCTTGTCATCACTAATGAAGGAACTATCTTGAGTCTTTCTAAACTTCAAGTTTATCATATCTTCCTTACAAAAGTTATCTCCCTGTTGTTGTACGAACTTGACCTTCGAGTTATCTTCTTGCACTGCTACCTTTTAATCCCAAGATGAACACATCTTGACTTCATAATTTCCAAAATCATATGTTGAGCTTGCCTCAATTTTCATCATATATTCGTGTAATATCCTTCCTTGTACCAAAACAATATTCTAACTAGATAACTAATAACAAAGATATTAGACTTACCTCATCATGATGACATTCTCATCAAAACCAGCAACATCATAATGGTCCATCTTTACAAGAGTCTTCCTTCATACATCAAAATGCCCAATGATTGAACTTGATTACCAAGTTACAATATTCTTTCAAAGACTATACTAGATGTTGAAAACCATTATATACAATCTAGTGAGAAGGTATTAATATTTTATTTATTCTAGAGTAGGCCACATTCATCTCTCAGGCATCATATAATCAGATGAAAGATTCACCATGCATGATTTATGACCAACTTCTTTTACAGGATTTTGTACATATGAATCCTATCCAAGAGTTACTTTAGATATGCTTTTATATTCTATCATACAATCATCTAGTTATTTGATCTACAACTTAACCAATTGGATTCCTTCATCCTTCAAGAGTATTGTTTCCATACTATATGGAGTATATACTAATCTTGTCCTAATGCTTCTTTCAAGAACCTTCCAAAATGATGGTTCTTACAGTGTCAAGATGATCCATATTAGAAAAATTAATACCTCTAAAATAATATTAGAGAATGGTTTGATGAACAATAATATGAAAAGTGGTCCAATTTTAAAGACTAGATGATTCCTACGAAAGAAACTCAATCAAGTAGACTCTAAATAGTCTACTATCACATGCTTCTATCTACGATGTCGTACAAAGTAAAGATTCTTCTAGAGTAAACAACAATGCATGGCATTCTAAAGGAAAGACTAGCTTCATAAAGAACTTGAAAGAGAGGATGCCTTCTTCAATCGTAAATATCTTTGACACCTTCTTTCTTTGACTTCTTCTTAGGTTCTCCCATTTCTTCAACTATATGAGATTTTATTTTTTCCTTTCTCTTGTTTCTCTGCTTGTTTGGACAGTCCCCTTTAAAATGTCCATATTCACTACATCCAAAGAATTGGACTTTGGACATATCTATAATTTTCTTAGACTTTCCAAACTTTCCCTTCTTCATCTTCTTGGCTCTTACAATGAAGGCTTGAGACTTTTCAATATATTCGATATCATATTTTTCCTTGATTCTAGTTTCTTCCAAGATGAATTGAGCCCACAACTCATCAAAAGGAGTTGAGTCTTCCTTAAAGTAGATGCTAGTTGCAAAAATGCTCCATTATGGTGGCAAGGAATTTAGTACATAGATGGTGATCTGGATTTAAACAGGAACACAACAAATTACAGATATAACCATAAATACAAAGATGTAGTAGAAATAACACTTCATTTCATTAATATCAAATACTAAAATATGCTTACAAACAGAATCAAAATAAGACTAGCTCGGGCGATGGTAGCTTACCTCTAATAAGAGATGTGGTGGATACATGCCTCTAAACTGCATTATAATGAGGCCCAAGGGCCTTTTTTATTATTGAACAATAAGATAAAACCCTTACCCGAGGAGATGTAACACCAAGAGTTTATGGGCCATGTTGGGTTTAGTTGGACAACCAACTTCTAGGGGTCACGACTTGGTCATATTAGCTCTATTTGACATGCATGATACCCCGTTGGAAAGATATCTCTGATGACTATGATGGAAAAGACAATAGATGACAATAAGATTGCCAAAAAAATGTCGTTTAGGGCCTCAAAATGACTCTAGAAGTTTAGGACCCAAAAAACGGCTAAAAATAGTAAACTATGCTACAATTAAGGAAACTAAAAAACGAAAAGAAACAATGGTGGGGGTCCAAATGGAATTGGTGGGTGGCCACCAATATCCACCTTGATCATTCCTCCCCCTTTAGGAAGAAATGGTCCCCATTGCATTGAGTTCCTCCATGAGATGGGGAAACTTTTACTAAACTTGGTCCCTAGTGAGCCACTTACCCTAGTGAAGGAGTTGGCCTACTTTGACAACTCGATATAGTTGGATCTTCTTCTGGTGAGTGTGCTTGATCTACACCTCCATGATCCGATCAGTTGTGGCTTGTTCCATGCAATCTGGATTTAACTCTGTAGGTGTGAGTTGTTCTACGATATTTGATGTGTCTAGCAATGGTGGGAAGTATGGTCGAAGGCAGTCCACATTGAACACTGGGTGTAGTCCAAGGAATGGGGGAATGCTAAGCTCAAATGCAATATCTCCCATAGCCTTGTTAATGGTGTAAGGACCATATCAGAGTGGTCTGAGCTTCTGATAGGCTCCAGTAAGGTGTTCTTTTTACAAATGGAACTAGACTTTATCACCCACCTGAAACTTGTGTGGCACCTGATGTTGATCATGTCATTGCTTGTACTTGGAATTTGATTTCTCCAGAATTTCATGGACCTACTCATGGATATGTTGTATGTTCTCAATGAAGATTCTTTCCTTATCGGTTTCGGATTAGACATGAGTTGAATCTACCTAAGTAGTTGCAAATGGCATGGCCACATCAATGGGACATAATGGCTGGAATCCCAAGCCCACCTGAAAAGGGTTGTGGCCAGTCGAGTTGTGGATATCTCGGTTATAGCTATGTTGGACATAGGGGAGGCTCTCATCCCATGTGTGTGGATTCTTTGAGTTGTACATGTGCAGAATGTGTACAATCATCTTGTTGACGACCTCTGTCTAGCCATTAGTTTGGGGATGGAAAGTTGTAGACTTAGTGAGATTGGTGTCCAGCATCGACCAGAGACTAGACCAAAATGAATTGAGGAACCTACTGTCCCGATCTAAGATGATAGACTGGGATCCCAAAGTGTACCCACACTCATTCAAAGAAGAGTTTAGTAGTGGCTTTTGCTGTGATATTCTTCTTGCAGGCAACCATAATGGCCATCTTCGAGATTTTGTTGACAACCACAAAAACATAGTCGTTGCCATGCTTAGTAGAAGGAAGGTTTGACATGTAATCCATGGAGATGGATTCCCAAGGTCAATTAGGGGTAGGTAGTGGAGTATAGAGGCCTTGCTTCTTAATGGTCGGTTTAGCAATGGCTCAGGAAGTGCATGATCTGACGTACTTCCCAACATCTTGTCGAAGATTCAGCCAATAGAAATACTTTTGTAGTATTGCCACTACTTTATCGACCCCGAAATGCCCAATAGCCTGACTGTAGTGTGCTTCCAAAATCATCTTGGAACGTTCACTTGAAGGAACATAAAGGTGTCTTAGGTGGCATAATAGGGCATCCTGGAGGTGAAAATCTGGAACTTGCTGACCCTCCAAGAGAGTCTGGTATGTGTGACTGAATTCTGGGTCACTTTTGTAGAGAGGTGGCCAATCAGAAGTCTCGCATTGACAAGAGTTGTGTGTGACGGTTAACGCCATGATTGGTGGTCAGCTGAGGCAATATGAAACATTATTAGTGCTTCCCTTCTTATAATTGATATTCAAATGGAACTGTTGCAGGTATGCGGACCACTTCTAATGGCGATCATTCTGCAACTTCCCTTGCATTTGTATGAACTGTAGGGGCCGATGGTCTGTGTGGATGACTGTTTCCTTCCCAAAAATGCAATGCTTCCATTGTCGGCAGGCCTGCACAATGGAATACATCTCTTTATCATAATTGGGATACTTCCAGACTGTGTCTGAAAGTGTCTCATTGTGATATGACAATGGATGCCCCTGTTGAGTAAGGACTGCCCCAATAGCATAGTCAGAGCCATATGTCTCGATCTCAAATGGTTGTTGCAAGTATGGTAATATGAGCACTGGTGCAGAGTAGAGACAATGTTTCAACTCTGTGAATGCCTTCTGTTGAGATTCATACAAAAATAATTTTGCTTTTGCTCCTCTCTTGGTGACTTGACTCAAGGGCCAAGTGATATGAGAGAATCCCAACACGAACCTACAGTAGAAATTGGCAAGGTCCAGAAAGATGTGGAGCTCTATCAGAGTGGTTGGAGCTGGCCAATCTTGAATGACTTGGATCTTGGCTAGATCCACATAGACCCCCTGTTCATCAATAATTTATCCCAGATACTGAACCTGGATCATGCCAAAAGTGCATTTCTCCAAATTGGCACATAGCTTGTGTTGCCGCAGTGTTTGGAGAACCTGTCGAATGTGGTGGAGGTGCTCTTCCCACATCTAGCTAAAGATCAGGATGTCATCCAATTATACCACTACAAATGAGTTGGTGAATGGCTGCAAGATGTCATCCATCAGCCTCATTAAGGTTGCAGGAGCATTCGTCAACCCGAAAGGCATAACCAATCATTCGAAAATCCCCTCCTTGGATTTAAAGGTAATCTTCCACACATCAGAGGGTTTGATTGGTACCTGGTGATATCCTGATTTCAAGTCGATCTTGCTAAAATATTTTTCCACCTTCAATTGGTCCAGAAGGTCATCAATATGTGGGATTGGGTACCTATTTAGGACAGTGATCCTTTTCAGCACCCGATGTCAATGCAGAGTCTCCAAGTCCCATCTTTCTTCTGTACCAACACGATCAGGCTCCCATAGGGCGATGAACTCAGATGAAGGTGATCTTTCTGTAGCAGTTCTTGAATCTGCCTCTTGATTATGTCATTCTCCATAATGGAGCGTCGATAGATTGGTCCATTGGGCAGCTGTGCACCTGGGCTCAGATCAATAGAGTGCTTGACTTGACATTGCAGAGGCACCCTTGCGAGGGAGGTGAAGATGTCCTCGTACTCCTCCATGACATTGTCCATCTATTGTTATCATGCAGAGGGGCCCTGCCTGGAGGTCATGGTCATAGTCTTCTTCTTTCTTTGAGGGCGTATCATCAAGAAAACAAATTTCCTAGTTTTGGAAATGAGCTTACTGCATTATTTCGGAGTAACCAAAGAGATGGCGATAGGGGATGCTACCTCTGATATCCTATACAACTTATTTCCAAAAGTAATAATAACAGCACGAGGCCTTGAATCATGCATAGCATGTCGCTTCCATAAGTATGGTTGGCATGATAATACATCACAAACATCAAGGGCAGCAACATCATATAATACCTCATCCATGAAGGGCTTGTTGTTGTATGGAAGGTGACACCACTGGCTCACATGAAGATCCCGTCCTTGGTGAAGCCACCCAATGGTGTATGATTGTGGATGTGTTGTGGTTGGTAAGCCTAACTGCTTCATGACCTCTACCGAAATGAGGTTCTTTTAGCTCTCGCTGCCAAAAATGAACTGTACAGGGGAGCCATTTACCCACATCTGGGAGTGGAAGATGTGCTCCTCCTCATCTGGATCTTTGGGTTCCTCCTTATGGATCTTCATGGTGGCAACGATGGCGTTGGGCTTTGCATTGATAATCTGCTTCCCTTTGTCATTCCCCTTGTCGAGTTCTAACTCAGAGTCGGAACATGCATCTAATTCTAAAGCCTTTATCTCGGCCACCAGTGACTGGTTGACAGGACACTCACTTGTGTTGTGAGTGGAGCTCTTCTAGAACTCACACCACTTTCTTATGTCCTTATTTAGCTTCACGACCTTGTTCTTTGCTTGTAGCTTTGGCAAGTTGTCCTCGGTCACCCTGCCTTAGATTTCTCCTTTGCTCTGTGGTTTGGGGGAACTTTTCCCTTGCTTCGGATTCGCAAATCCAAAGTCTCACTTCTTATATTTAAACTTTTTCTTGATCTTGATGGCATATCGATATGTTTTGCAAAGCAAGGAGATGTCTAGGAATTCCATCTTGTCATCGATGTACCTGTGTAGGCAGCCACAATACTTGAGAACCAAATTCTTTTCAGAATCCTTGATACCCAACTTCGTGCGAAGGGTATGAAAAACATTGGTAAACTCCGGCACATCTTGGTCTCTTCCCTGTCACAACGTTGTCCACATTATCTATTTATCCTCATAGCTCCCGAGAGGGTAGTACTGCTCCTTGATGGCATCCCAGAATGAGTTCCAAGCAGGTGCGGCTGAAAACAATGAGTTCATACTTTCATCCTTCTGCTCACAGTAGGTTTCCCACCAGTCCTTGACGTGGGGGGCTACTTTGAGAAGTGTAAAAGTGATCTTTTCCCGGCTAGAAAAATCATGAACGGAAAAATACCCTTCTAGCTGATTTAACCATTTATCTACAGTGTCTGAGTCTATCTGACCCTCAAATATGGGAATGTCAAAGTTAAATTGTACCTTAAATGGTGTGGGGCTTCCAGAGTAGCTGTCAGAAGTAGATGTGTCGCTCTTGGGTAGCCGCTGAAGGATCTGGGTAAAGTTGTCCATCATCGCGTTCCTTTGTCGCTCGAGGGATTCTTTGAGCAAGATTTTGATAGGATCTCTTGCCCCCTCGTCTTTCTTTTCATCCGCCATGGGAGGCCATAAGGATTTTCGAGGTTGGTCTTGCAAAGGTTCGACCAGTTCAAGCCCTAACTCCTTATATCCCGACCATGTTGGGGACATGCAAAGAAAACCAGAGAAAGAGTGGACCGCTTTGATACCAATGATCCGGATTTAAACAGGAACGCAAAAAATTACAGATATAACCATATATATGAATATGGAGTAGAAATAACACTTCATTTAATTAATATCAAATACTGAAATATGCTTACAAACAAAATGGAAATAAGACTAGCTCGGGCGATGATAGCTTATCTCTGAGAAGAGATGTGGCGGCTACATGCTTCCGAACTGCATTACAATGAGGCTCCAGGGCTTTTTTTATTATTGAACAATAAGAGAAAAGCCTAAACAACCAAAACCCTAACCCGAGGAGATGTAACACCAAGATTTTATGGGCCCCGCTGGGGTTAGTTGGATAGCCAACTTCCCGGGGTCGCAACTTGGTCATATTATCTCCATTTGACGTGCATGATACCCCGTTGGAAAGATCTCTTCAAGGACTATGATGAAGAGAACGAATTTGGTTAGAAAATCTTTGATACAATATTGCCAAAAAAACGTCGTTTAGCGCCTCAAAACGACTCCAGAAGTTTAAGACCAGAAAAATTGCTAAAAATAGTAAACTGTGCTACAATTAAGGAAACTTAAAAACTGAAAGAAACAATGGTGGGGGTCCAAGTGGAATTGGCGGGTGGCCACCAATATCCACATAGATCAGATGATCATCTTAGAGTCAGAAATTGTCTCCTCAAGCCCCTACACCTAATCTCTTATTTGAGATATCTTCATTAGAAAGGAGACCATATCCTCATCCTTTGATTTTTTCATCTTATATTGTTTATTTCTCAAAGACATATTTTGACCTAATGTACTTATAGAGTACAAATTTAGTAGCTTATCATACATAGCCTTAGAAGTCTTCACATTTACAACAAATGGAACAAGATTATACTTAATGGATTCCAAAATTATCTTTTGTGCCCTTACTCCACCTTTCATGTATTTTTATAGTTCTTTAGTCTTGTATTTGCTAGGTTAAGTAATTTCACTGAGAACATATTCCATTATTTCATGTTTTGTAAGTGCCAGTTCAATTAGTTTCTTCCATGCTAGGAAATTTGCTGAGCCAATGAGCTTATTTCTTTCCTTGCATAAAGAAGCCATGTGACCTTTAGATTCAAACATATAGTAACATTATGATACTTAATTGTCAACCAAAAGTCTTCCCTTCTTTGATGATGTCTCTAATTATCTCGAGGCTTTCAAGATCTTCAAAGAGACTTCAATGATGACCTAGAAACATGTCCTCTAGGATACCTTTAGCAACAACTTGATGAATGATGTCAAGATTATTTGAATTTTTTCTTCAAGGATGTTTTCCAGGTAGGTTAGATTAACAAGATTCAATCCTTCATCAACTAGCTACTAGCTACAACTTCGACCTTCTGCTACTGCTACAAGAATCCTAGTTTTTGGTAAAATATAGTTCTTTTAAAAGTTCCTCCTTTGGGTGAGACAATAGCTTCAAAGATAACTATTTGACATTCCTACAACTTGGATCCATACTTCGATCTTTTGCAATTCAAACTTGTGATTTCGGCCTTCCTTGAAGTTGTCAAAACCCTATTTTTTCATGACAAACAAAACCTTCTTTGTGTCCACAAGATGATCCTTCCAGCTACCTTCTTACTCACCTTAGCTTTGATACCATGTTGGAAAATTAGATGTGGTAGCTAATAATTAAGTTTTCCTTATTCCTTATTACTTGCTTATGAACTTTATTTATCTTCTTGTATTTCTTTATTAGATCTTCTCATGACACAAATATCAAGATCAAAATAGAAAGGACAATGGACACATAAAGTATTATTGAATCCAAGGAAAAACCCCTCCAAGGGGAAAACCTAGAAAATCTCTTCTCTTCTTATAGAATCTACTTCAAATGAGAAAAACAAGGCCCAAACCCTAGATGAAGTCCTCCTCCAAGTACAAAATCAACCCTCTCAAGAGACCTTCCAATTAGGTCAAAGATAAACCAAGTCAACCAAAAGCAAACCCTCCCAGAGCTGCACCAAACTTATAATTTCATCCCCCTTGCAATAGAATTTATCACTTGCAATCACTTTAGAAATTTCAGCCCCTGGAGCTACTCCAGAAACTCGCATGTGTGAGAAACAATTCCCAAAACTCATCATCTTTCCTTCACTAGGGTTTTATTCTTGATTCCTTTTCCTTTTCTTTCCTTATTATTTTTATTGTGGATTGAACTTGTTTTTGTGATTTCCCAAATGAGGTTGAAGATGCCTCTATATATAGCCTTTCCAAGAGGTCGAATAACCCTCCCTAGGCCAAATTGTCTCTTCTAGGGCCGACTTGTACTAGGAGTCTTCCAAAACTTTTTAGACTTAAAAATAATTCGTTTACAAGTTACATCTTTCCCAAAAGGGTCTTAAAAAATTATGTTGACTCTCTTGACTCATGACAATAAATACTATGATCTAACAAACCCTAGAAGCATGAAGAACATGCTTTTACATAGAAGACCATAAATAATTAGCATGAAACCCATGCTTTAAAAATACAAACTTTTTCATTTCTTCTTTTGTTTGTTACATAAAGTACATATTGAAATGAGTACAATAACAATTATGTTGCAATCCATTCCTATTCACAAATGGAAGTGGGAAGTCATATCCATTGATTTCATTATAGGTTTTCCAAGAACCTCTAGACAACATGATGCAATCATGGTGGTCATTGGCAAGTTGAGCAAGTTGGCTCATTTTGTAGTAGTCATTTTCACCAATTCAGCTAGTGAGGTGGCTCAAATCTTCATAAATGAAATTATGAGGTTACATGGAATTCCCAAGAAAATCATTTCAGATAGAGATGCCAAGTTTACTTCGATGTTTTGGAAGGGACTATTTACAGGGTCGGGGATAGAATTGGCTTTCAATACAACTTATCATCCATATATGGATGGGGAAATAGAGAAGACAAATAGAATCCTCAAACACATGCTGAGAATGTATGTGATGCAACAACCAAAGGAGTGGGAAGAATATTACTTGTAGAGGTTGTAAACAACAATCGGTACCAAGAGTTTATAAAGATGAGCCCATTCAAGGCTCTCTCTCTCTCTATATATATACATACATACATACATACATACATACATACATACATATATATATATATATATATATATATATATATATATATGGGAGTGTAGTATATGTTGTTTAATACAATTGGCTATAGTTATGATCAAGTTAGTGTGTCTACGAATAATAGTTCATGTTAAATTGATTGATTGTTAATCCCTACTAATATATTGAACCATTGTTTTCTTGGAGTTACAATGGTCCTGCAGAGGAACCCATGTTATCCCTACTACATTAGTGTATTCATTGATGTAAATGGATATGACAAGTTGTATAAAACTCACAAACATGAAGATAACAATACTTGGAAGTTTTGAACCATTCATTGTGATGCCAAAAGAGAATACATTTAGTTCATATATATATGTGTGTGTGTGTGTGTGTGTGTGTGTGTGTGTGTGTGTGTGTGATTTTTAGTTAAACGTTGAAGTTTTGGCCTTAATACCCAATTTTCACGGTCATCTTCTATGGTAATAGCGTGAGGGTGAAGTATCTAAATTTAGAACAGTGTTGTAATGGTAAGATGACACATAGGCCTTTGCCAAGAGATCCTTGACTTAAACATAGGCATGAAAAGGTATGCAGGCATATGATTTATATAATACATACGAGAATAAGATTACATAAACAATATGTGTGTGTGTCTCTGCGTGTGTGTGTTTTATAAATGTTATGTTGAGGGGCGTCGAGAATCAAAGGCGGATGTCATCGTGGCGAATGGTTAGGGATTATTGTCCTAAGGGCCAGGCCTATAGCCCACATAACCTTGTCCCATAACCGTGTTGGGTTTCATTATACCACATGGAGGTTAGATGTGGAGCTTAATTATCTTCCTAATTCAGAGATCTTGTTTGGATCCCAATTACCCAATCAGGGGGTGTGGGGGGGGCTTTTGCTCCCACTATTGTTTCCTGGTGGGGGCAGGGGGGGTGGTTGCATGTTTGGATGCCCCTCGATGGAGGTTTGGGGGCAGCTCCCCTGAAGCTAAAAATATATGAAATTTTGCCTTGTAAAACATTGTAATTTCGTAGTCAATTTGAGTCGTTCATTAGGGAGATGATATGATGATAGAAGTTATGTTTAATTTAGGTTTTTTTTCCCTAGAAGTAAACCTCTCAATTTATATGAAGGAATTTTATTGTGGATGGGGAATATTATTCTAAACGAGAAAGAGAGGAGATTGTATGAAAGTGAAGATGAAATTACAACGAAACTGTTGTAGGTAGTATCTCTTCATTTCGTTGGATAATATAAAAGGAAGGACGTGTTGTTTCTCTGTGGACATCACCAAAATTAGGTGAACCATGTATATCTTGTAGGTTTTAACCCCGTACAAAAATTACCTGCATACGAATTCTAAATCACAGGAAAAATAAAAAATGCGAGAGCATAACACATAAAACACATATACACAGATAT